>CM022764.1:778547-828547 GCA_012411365.1 Ameiurus melas
AGCTGGAGCTCGGAATGATATAGTTTTCAACCTCTGAGCATTCGAGCTACAAAATGGCAGAACACGCATGGACGCCTCCACGTTTGGCGGCCGTGGTTCAGGTGGTAGTTCAAGTTGTCCACTAATCGTAGGGTTGGCGGTTCGATTCCCGGCCCACATGACTCTACATGCCAAAGTGTCCTTGCGCAAGACACTGAACTCTAAGTTAGAACCTTGCATGTATGTGTGTGAATGGGTGAATGAGACACAGTGTAAAGCGCTTTGGATAAAAGCGCTATATAAGTGCACCATTTATGTTTGGCTTTTGTTAGCCACAAGCTAGTCAGTGCTAGTCAGTGATTGATCTCAAACTAAAGCTTGTACTGTATATACTGTATATGACCCTGTGAGCAGCCATGTTGATTTGACATTATTGGTTGAATTTACAGTTTTAGGAGACCGTCCCTGATTTACAAGTAAGCATTCCAAGTGTTTACTTGGTTTTTCATAGTTGGAGTTAAGACCTCTAGTTGAATGCTAGTGTTGTTCAATAGGTTTATATTGGAAAAGTTTTTATCGGTTTTATCAGTATTACTTGTACTGTAGGAAGATACTGTAGTTTTCACTCCCATCAAAAAATGCCATATTTTCTAGCCATGTTGACGATTTAATATCTTCAGAAATATTAATCGCAGCCTCTTGAAATTCGGCAGACATAAAGACAGACTTGTTTTCTATCTGTATAAATGCTCAGAAGGACATTGTTTGTCTTACAGGGTTCTAAAAATGGAAAAAGAAAAAGCGCAAACATGAATAACATTGTGGGCTTATAGACGCCGCTTTAATAGACACAGATAGTAAAAGGTACAGTTTGTGATCAAACTATAATACGTCATTGATCTTGTATCAAAATCTGAGATCTGATCAATCAACCCAATTCGATGTATTGACAAAATTGCAAGATAACTGTTTGTGCATGCGCAGATGGTGATGTGGGCTCATTAGTAGGATCACGAACCTTTGTGAAAGAACCTTTGCATTTAGACAGATACAAAACAAGTTTGTTGGTATGTGCGCCAAATGTCATGATTCTGGGATTAATATTTCTGGAGATATTCAATCGTAAACATGGCTTCCCAGATAAGACTTTTTTATTTATTTTTTATTATTATTATTTAATATAAATAATATATGTTAGATTTATTTTTCAGGGTGTCACGGAATGGAGGCGAAGGCAGAAGCAAGTGCAGAGAAAATTGTAATAAAGTGCTATTCAAGAACACACAAACTAGAACAAGACAACACTGCGACTTGGCGTGACCAATATAACAAACGACAGCAACAACAGTAGCTCGACCCTGAGTCATGTGATTTGCAGGGGGCTGACCAGACACAGGGGAGGGAAGGATTCAGCCAAAGTACTTTACAGACCTTGGTTTTTTAGGTGACAAGCAACAAATAAATAAAAAAATTTAAAAAAAACCTGGCCTTATGCCACATGGAGTTCCGCGGTGTCAGATATTGGGGCATCAGGGCATCTTTCGTGCCACGAAAACATACAGCATGTGAAAAAATAAGGTCATGTTAAACTTGTTTATGAATCGGTTATAAGTGTCCTTGGTTCTTTTCTGAAAAAGTTCTACCTGGAACTTTCACTCACAAGGAAACTTCTAAGGTTACAAACTGAAGGAACACTTTTTTGTTGTTATTAGTGTAGCAATCTAGATCAACTTGGGAGGGTCAAAGAATAAATGATTTAAGTGTGATATCGTGTGTGTGTGGGGGGGGGTGTCGAATTGTCTTATGTACAGTATAAGTATAAAAAAAAAAGTCTAGACTGTTTACTGTAACACGAGATTTGGGGTTTTCAGATTTTAACTGCTGTATCTGTGGCAGTCCGTAACACACATTGGTCTAGTGTAATGAGATCTGTTGGGACGAAATGTGTGAACTTATTGTGTTTTCACTATGTGCCAGTAAATAAAGAAGTTGAGTGTGGGGAGGTGTGTTGCGGTTACACACGCCTTCCTACATGGGCTTTGGCGTTAATAAGCCTTTTGAATAGGGCTCGCAAAGAAGGGGAAGGAAAGCGGTTCATTGTTTGAGGAGATAAAATACTCACTGCAGGTCGATGTAAACTGTAAACACTTTGGCAGACACACACCCTCCCTCCAGCACACGCACATGTACGCACACACATACCCATGTGCAGGCACGCACGCCCGCGCACACACACACACACACACACCTACTGAGCACTTTATTAAGAACACTATACTGTTACTGGTTAGGGCTTCCCTTTGCTTGCATGGATTCCACAAGACATTCAGAACATTCCTTTGAGAGTCTGGTCCGTGTTGACACGATTGCATCACACAGCTCCTGCAGATGTTTCAGGTGTTCAGAACCTACTGCTCTACCACAACCCAATGGTGATCTATAGGATTCAGATCCTGTGTTTTGAAGGCCACTGAAGAACACTGTCATGTTCATGAAAGTCAGTGTGAGGTGGCTTTTGCTTTGTGACATGGTGCATTATAGTGCTGGAAGTGACCATTAGAAGATGGTCAATTGTGGCCGTGAGGGGATGGACACGGTCAGTACGAACACTGAAATATGCTGTGGCATCCAAGCCATGATTGATTGGTATATACAGGCCCAAAATGTGTGTTGCAAGAAAACGTTCCCCACACCATCACACTACCTCCACCAGCCTGGACTGTTGGGCAGGATGGACCCGACCATCTGTTTGCCTCAGCAGAAAACGAGATTCATCAGACCAGGCTACGTTTTTCCAGTCTTGGCTGACAGAAATGGAACCCGACATGGTCTTCTCCTTCGTAGCTCCACGTGTTGTGCGTTCTGAGATGCTTTTCTGCACACCACGTTTGTACAAGAGTGCTTATCTGAGTGACTGTAGACTTCCTGCCAGTTCTGACCCTCTCTCATCAAGGTGTTTCCATCTACAGTAAAACTCTGGAGATGCTGTGTGTGAAAATCGTAGCCCGTCTGGCACTAACAATCATGCCGCGGTCAAAATCACAGAGATCACATTCCCCCCCATTCTGGCGGTTGATGTGAACATTACCGGAAGCTGCAGGCCGTATCTGCGTTGCACTGCTGCCACATGATTGGCTGATTGAATCATTTCATGGATGCGTAGGTGTCCGGGCATTCCCAATAAAGTGTTTTCCATTAAAGAGTGCAGTTATTCAACAGTGAGGATCAAATCTTTCGCGGTGTTTCAGAACCAGACAGAGATGTTTATTTAATAATGGCACCCTAACCATATAGACAAGTCATTTACAGCAGGCTCAGTCTTACCACAAGTGTAGAGCTTACAATATCGACTAACCTTGGAGTTTATCACTGAGTGCCGGCATTAAACAATACCACAAAGTACTGTATGTTTTTTTTTTTCAGGCACAGATACATGTTGTGGTTTTGTGATAGCAATATCATCATGTGTCGCTTTATTCAAATGGCTGTTACTGTGCTATGGCATACACCGTTTCTAATCATTTACATCTGCACAGAATGCAGTGTTTACCCGATTGCTGGTCCTTTGTCAGTTCCTGTCAGGACTGAATAGTAATAATCTCGGCGTGGTTCTGTAATCTCCCACTCACCCTTTTTTTTTATTTTTTATCTCGGCTCATCTATTCTTTTACGCTCTGCAAACGTGAAAGGGGAACTTCACAGACAGCCGGTTGTTATTTAAAACTTGGGTTTTTTTGGTTTGGTTTTTTTGGTAGTAAAAAAAATGACCTGACCAAAGCATTGGTAAAAAATATCTTCGAGTATTGGTCAAATATTATTGGGGTAAAATGAAAAAAATGGCTGTGCGTTCAGCGAGACGTGCGTTCGTACGTTTTTTAGTGGATTTGTTTGAAAACCGTGGTGATAAGCACGACACCGTATCCATGTATTCCATGCCACAAGCCTGTAGAACGCGTTTCCTCTCATACGCACACTTCTACATTAACCCAAAGCGCTTTACTGAAGCGATAATCGCTTCTCAGTCGACGCTTCGAAAAGCCGTCTGTGATTTAAAGTGCGTCTGCGTTACGGTGCCGAACGTCAACGTGTGCCCTTAAGCACCAAAACCAGAAATGCAAATATGATTCCTGAACAAAGTCATAGTTTCGAGGCGCTATTTTATTCTTTTTTTTTTTTTTCTCTCCCTGATGGAGATTAGGAGATAAGGTGATTGTCGCAGTGCTCCTGGTCTTTATTTCCAAAAAGAGAAGTACGACAGAATGGGTTGCACCATAAGAAGTTTGACGTTGTCACATTTAAATCGACCTGAGAACATTCCACCCCGTTAGCTTGGGCAGACTATAAAAAACACTCAGGGGGGGGGGGAAACAACCAACCCCTGTCACATACAGTACGGTGGTATGACCGTTTGAAAATTATTAGCAGAAGAGTTAAGACGTAACCTGCTGGAGCGCACCTGGATTGATCACTTTGAACACAGCTAGGGGCAAAATGGTGAGTTTTAGGAACTGTAAATAAGACAAAGTGATTTATTGTAGACGTTTCCATGTGATTATCTGATTAGATTTGTACGATATTATGCTGTAATAACAACAGAATGTATTGTTGTTGTTTTTCTCCCAGAATTCCTCTCTAAATGATCTTTTATTATTATTATTATTATTATTATTATTATGATTTGAAGCAGGGATCTCTGGATAATGACATTAATCAGGATTTTCAGGATGCCATTGATGTGATGCAGCGACACTCCGAAATATTCTACTATGATACAGGTAGCCTTAAAATCTATCCTTTGAGGATTTTCTTGCTTGTTTGCTGCACGCGTGTGCGCTTTAATCACTAAGAGTTGTTTCTCTGGCTTCTCCTTCAGACAGTAAATACATCGAGAACATCAGAAGTCAGGATTCCTCTGTGCAATACTCGGTGTCTTGCTACCGCTACATGCCGCACTCTGCGGGATCGTCCGCGGCGTACGACTGGCACGAAGCATCAGTAAGTACGATATTTGCTGCGCTGTACGTCAGAATGTTTCTGCGCTTGAGCTCATTCTCTCTGTCTTCCCTAAGTCATGGTCTCATATGGTACCAGAGGCGTCTCCATGGGGAACACCTGAGCCTCCAGCGCTTTACCCAATACCACCTGAACGGCTCCGAAAAGGTCAGGCGCTTTGTTGTTTCCTGCTTTATCTCTCTTTAGTATTTTCTTGGAGTCAAGATCCGAGAAATATCGAATGAACTTCGGATCTTTACTCTGATGGTCAGCAAGCCTTCTGTCCTGGAGATCCAGTTTCCTACAGAGTTGTGCCTATATACCTGACACATCTCATTAGACTGTCCAGAAGACTTAGATCACAATACACTTAACCGTTGTAAATCCTATTGTTCAACAAGTCCGCTTCACAAAGTTCTGAGGAATTGAAGTCTGGATCCACTGACAGATCCTGGCCGTTTAAGAGCTTAACTCAGTCAGAACTCTGTAGTCGAGACATATCTCCAGAAGGATGGTTGGTGACCGCCGCTTTAACTTTATATGGTTTAAATATAAAATATACAAAATAATATACTATTAAGTGTCATCAGCGTAGTCAAGTCCTGTCCTCTGTCTACACTACGTAGGCCGTAAGAAGCTGCGTCTGTACGAATACCTCCACGAAGCGCTGCACGATGCCCACATGGTCGACTCCATCCAGTGGACGGACCGTGGCTCCGGGACGTTCCACTTCATCTCCAAAAACAAAGAAAAGCTGGCTGAGTGCTGGGGCCAACGCAAGGGCAACCGCAAAGCCATGACCTACCAGAAAATGGCCCGGGCGCTACGTAATTACAGCCGCACGGGGGAGATCGTCAAAGTGCGCCGCAAGCTCACCTACCAGTTTAACCCGGTGATCCTGCAGAGACTGGAGACTGTGACCACATCTGGACCGTCATCACTAGAGTTTGTTCCTCACCATCAAATCCCTGCTGAACAGGGCTACTACTGCTCACCTGGAGCTGACTGGCACAGCTGGTACTCACAGTGCCCGTACCCTGCAGAGTACGACTTCACTTCTGCACTAACGTCAACAGAAGGCCTGAAAACACACGATCCGTCTCAGTGATGGGGAAACTGTAAGACCTGACAGTGCCCCGACCTTTAAACTCCCACGGGGCATTAATAAAGCTGACTGAAACATGTTATAATGCTGACTAGCACAGGGACGTTCACACAGAACATGAACAGAGCCTAATGATGTGTAAAAATAGTCCTTCCTCTTCGCTAACGTGTGTGTGTCTGCTTATGACTGAAAGTGTCACATTTTTATACCTTGTATTCCGCTGAAAACTTGTACTTGGCGGAGAAGGAAAAAAAATACCTGAAGTAAATATTCATGTACAATGAACACGAGCATGAATATGATTTCTTTCATTGTTTCAAACTTTCCAAATAAAAGTGTGTCTAATTTCCAGTGTTGAGAAAATCTGCTTCATGTGGTTGATTGGTCACGCGCAGGCTTAACGGTCGCGTCGGTTTTCATACTTTCTCCACGTCTTCAAAAATAAAGCGAGAGTGAAACGCGAGCGAAGGAAGAAGACGGATACGTGACTCAATAACACGTAATATCTGATCATTTTAATGCTGCAATTTCCTGCAGGAGCAATACAGTTTCTATCTATCTATCTATCTATCTATCTATCTATCTATCTATCTATCTATCTATCTATCTATCTACCTATCTCTATCTCTCTCTCTGTCTATCTATCTATCTATCTATCTATCTATCTATCTATCTATCTATCTATCTATCTATCTATCTATCTATCTATCTATCTATCTATCTATCTACCTATCTCTATCTCTCTCTCTGTCTATCTATCTATCTATCTATCTATCTATCTATCTATCTATCTATCTCTCTCTGTTTCATCTATCTATCTATCTATCTATCTATCTATCTATCTATTCATTCATTCTACTATCTATCTATCTATCTATCTATCTATCTATTTATCTATCTACCTATCTCTATCTCTACCTTTGTCTATCTATCTATTCATATCTATCTATCTATCTATCTATCTATCTATCTATCTATCTATCTATCTATCTATCTATCTATCTATCTATCTATCTACCTATCTCTATTTCTCTATCTATCTATCTATCTATCTATCTATCTATCTATCTATCTATCTATCTATCTATCTATCTATCTATCTATCTATCTATCTATCTATCTATCTATCTATCTATCTATCTATCTATTAAACATACAGTAATGTTCCTCAGTGCACTCTTAATTATAAAGGCTCCTCAAAGGTTCTTTGTGCATGTGCGAAGGGTTCTCCTATGGCATCAGGCTGAAAAACACTTTTTCGGTTCTAATCGGAGCCTTTATTTTTAAGACGTGCGTGTGTGGAAACGTAGATGAAGCGTGCTGTATAACGTATTATTTTGCAGCACACCTTACGGCACGATGATGACAGTATGTATGTGCGCCCGAAAAAAAAACTTTCATCTTTAAGATGAAAGATATTTAGTGAAACTATTTTGGGCTCCAGAATGAGAGTGTGCAGTGTGGTGGCAGAACCCTTCTTATCTCGCTCAGCTAGGAGGAGGATGTGGTCGAGGGTCGACACAGTGCTCACAAAGACAGGGAGGTGTGTGAGACGGAGATCGGTGGCTTCCACTGTGATGGTGGTTGGGGCGCTGTGCGTGCTTGTCGAAGGTGTTTGAATGTTTGGGGTCTCTGCGAGACCACTTTTGTCATGTCGGTTGTAGATCATTACTGGGAGGCAGTCCACTCCCCTGCGCGGAGCTTATTAAGAGGGGGGTCAGAGACTCGGCGTGGATCAGCAACGCAAAAACAGCCGCACTCAGTCCAGGTCATTTTTAATTAGCGTGTGTGTGTGTGTGTGTGTGTTTTAGTGTTTAAATCATCACACGAGTACTTTCATATCTGGCATTGATTTAAATGAATAGAGGTTAGCAGTAGAAAGTGAAGAGACCTGGTACAGTGGCAGGACGACATGGTAAATGGCCGTCTTGTGTTCATTACGATGTCAGGGTTTGTTTCTGTTTTTGTTTTTTCCTGAAAGATACAAAGCTGTGTGTTCTCTTGAACAGAACACGTCACAGAGCTACCAGACCGACCTGGAAGTCATTTTAGAGTTCCTCGAAGAACACGGCCGACAAGACACCAGGGGCCTATGGGAAAACGGTGAGTAATATAAACGACAGACGTCATAAACGTCAGCATCGCTCTTCAACTGTATCGAACTGTTTTAAACATTGTTTACATGTACGGTCGCTTCAGTCAGTTTGTTGGTTATTGTCGTATTACAGCTGATTTACACACAAACCAGCAAATTGTTGCCGATGACTACGGCATCCTGTCGCACCACGTGGATTCTTTACAGCTGCTTTCCTCAACAAAGGCGCACCAGGTAAGAAATGCCTCAAATACAAACTCAAAAAAGAAGAAAAAAAAAAGAGAGAATTGTTTAAGCCGTTTTAATTGCACTTTTCTTTGCACGTGGAAGGCTGCAGGACCAAAGGACAGCGCGTTCGATTCAGCTGGGATGAGGGAATCGGTAATCCAGGGCATGTCCATGGAGGAAGCTGCTGGTGGGAAAAGCCCTTTAAGTGAACACGTAAGCCTTGAGGAAAGAGCCGAATCATCCCCCAGCACTACACCTGCAGGCAGAGGTGAGTTCTGCTTTTTGCGGTTTGCCAGATCAGAGCAGCTAAACATTGCCTTAGAGAACAATAGCTTAGGAGCGGCCAGTCCGCCGTCCTGCCCATAACTGCCACACACGAACACTGTTCTCACTTATCTCTCATCAGTGTCGTGACTAAATATATCGTGGCATGCAAGAGATCTTTATCTGAATAAGTTCTCCGCAAAGACTCTATTCATTGTGCCTTTTAGGAGAAATGGTTTGCCTACACCATTGAACTTTTAAACCCTTTTCCACAACATTCGGGTCAGTTTATATGGTATGGTTTCAGGGAAAAAGCTGCGGCTCTTCCACTTTCTGTTCGAGATGCTGGAAGACCCTGGAATGGCGCATTGCTTGTACTGGGTTCCTGCGTCTGTGGGGGTTTTCCGCTTCTCCTCCACGTATAAAGAGCATGTGGCTGCACTCTGGGGCCAGCGTAAGGGCAACCGAAGGCCCATGACCTACCAGAAGATGTCCCGCGCCCTGAGAAACTATACCCGCTCGGGAGAGATCATCAAAGTGAGAAAAAAACTGACCTACCAGTTTAGCGGCGCCACCCTGACTACGTTAAGGAGCCAGCAGAGGATGAAGAACGCCTAACGCTAACAGGGTGATTTGTTTTTTCTAATTCCTCGTACGATTCTCTGTCCATCTCTGGTTTGTCTCTTGGCTGTAATGAGGTTTTGTAGCAGCCACACTGCCGGAGGTGTTTCATAACATGTCATGACACTAAACACATGCAAATTAAAAATAAAAATAATAAATAAATAAATAAATAAAAACATTTTTTGATGAAAAAAATGACACCATGCTGAAGAACATCGCAGCCACCTGAGCGTCGCCGTTTTCGACTCAACACCCAGCGTGATATGTGTATGTTCTGCAGCACTTCATCAAAAGCGTTTGTCTTCATGTCTTTGTGTTACGATGTCTTACGCTGGTTTATTTCCTTTAAATAAATAAAGTCATCTTTACTTTTTAATGTCGGATTCATTTCAATTCAATTATTGATCCCATTCTGTGTTAATACATTTTATTGGTCTTTAAAGATCTGGGGCGTGACCGACATCATATCCTTAACTCATCTATAACTATATAACTGATATCTCTCTCTCTCTCTCTCTCTCTCTCTCTCTCTATATATATATATATATATATATATATATATGTGTGTGTGTGTGTGTGTGTGTGTGTGTGTGTCCCGAGATATGTTGCGTTTAAAATCAATACATGCCAACAGTGATATGTGCAATATATATATATATTTGTTTATTTATTTATTAGTAAAATGTTTTATAGACTATCTAAAAAAGAAAAAAAATCCTATATCAATATTAAAGTAAACAAAATATACAATTATTAGACGTTTTTGAATGTCATTTAGTTTCAAGTTTTAAATCTTCTTATTTTATGAGCAGATCATTTTGCTTCTTCTTTTTTTTTCTTTTAATGAACGCTAAAAAATGAGTCAAATAAATAAATAATAGATATCTAGGTTGATGGTGAGTATTCTGGCTCTGCTCGCTTGTCACGCACTGATATCTTTCTTTTTCTTTTTTGTTCTACGCAATGTGGAAGTGTGTGGGAGGTCGTTTTATAATACGTGCCTGGAATTAAAAAACAAAAACACAAACAAGTGTTCCACTTAAACCACTCTTTATTTCTGCTCTATACCTGTGCAGGTATGTTCCTGCAAAAATAAAATACTAATATTCGATTCAATTCAGTTTTCTTTGTATAGCGCGTTTAACAGCGGTCATGGAGATTTGAAGTGTGTGAATTGATCCCTATTGAGCGAGCCGGTGATGACGGTGGTGAGGAAAGACTCCCTAAGATGATATGAGGAAGAAACCTTGAGAGGAACCCGACTCCGAAGGGAACCCGTCCACATCTGGGTCACACCGGATAGTGTGAACGTCAAAGAAAGTTCTTTATGGTTTTATATGAAGTCTGTTTGTTGTTGGCGCGTAGTGCATTAGCCGTGCTTCCCAAACGTATCGTAATCGTAATGAGATCATCTGAGGTTAGATGATTTACTGCCTGACAAACTGTCGTGTCGTATTTAGCCTTAAATAGAGAACTCTACTTAACTAACACGGCAGGTCTAATCTGGTGAGGTTGTGCAAATACAAAGAATCACGGAGAACCTCTCTTCCTCGCACCTCATAAATCTTTTACAATCAGTACTTTTGTTGACTTTTTTGTCGAGGGTTTTACATTTGACTGACAAATTAAAGTCTGCTGTGAAAATCTGTGCATTTGTTGTTCTTAAAAAAAAATATGGTACTTTCTGGCCCCAAACGTTAGCGATGGAGGCACGGCAGAAGCCATCGGGACCATCAGTGCTAGTTCGCCAGGACAAAATACTCCATTGTGATGGCAGTGGGAATGGTGGAAAATCCAATATGGAGGAAGTTAACATCATGCCTTGCTCTGATTTTGCACTGTTTTATGCCAAAAATGTACAATTAAGGCACCGGATGCTTATTCAACAGCAGCAGTGTCTGAGACAGTGAAGACAGATGAACATCCCCGTCCCAACTGATCAGACCGTTTTAAAAGGAAACAGTGTGAATATTAGCATTTCACAGCTCAACATGTAACCTGCAGAAACACGTACATGAAAGCTATCTATCTATCTAGCTAGCTGAGTGAGTTAGACCAGCTAGCCAGATCATTTATGTATTAAACTCCGATATGCAGTAGTGATTGTGTGTTGTGTTAAATATTTCTACACTATAGGTAATGCTGAGGATCATGTGTAAGGGGCTAGACCACTAACTCATCATGAGCTCGGTAACTAGCTAACAAGAAGCGACTGAAACCCCAACAGCGGTTAGTTGAATTAGCTAGCAGCTAACATAAACTAGCTTTATTTTGTTTTAAAGCTCACTTGGCTAGTTAGCATAATTGTCCAAAATAAAAGTAAAGTAATAGTCTACATATTCTAACAGAAACAGTCAATTCAGAGCTTGAACAAATGAGTAGTACAAGGGTGGACCTGGAACGGGGAATAGTGTGTAAACTGTATCCATGGAAGGGAAGAATCGCATCCGGATTAAACTGTTTATAATTCTATATGATAATGGCGTGGATTAGGGATGGGAGTCTTTGGTTCGATCTAACAGGGGAGAAGATATACTTTACAGAAGAGGGTTTGAGCTCCCTGGAGTAGAGGAAGAGAAATAAAGCTGGGTTTTGCTCACAGCAGGTGGCGATATTGCTAAAGGGTTTGTTCCTGTTGAAACATTGGACACTTCTCTCAAACCCGCGGCCATGTGGGATGCTATTGTTAACACCTGATGGCTGTAAATTATAAATGAGTCTAGGGACCTTTCACAGCCTTATACGATATAGCACAAGGCTTTTCATTTCTCATGTATAAAGTCCAGCTTGCACTTTTATGCTAATTACAGTCAGTTTCGGACGATTTAGTGTATGAATTGTGCAAAATATAAATGTATGGATTTTAATGGTTAAAAGTTCATGTGTAATCAGAAGCTAAGCGAAGGTTAAGGACTTTGAGGATCTGTGCTGGTCTTATCATTTGAGTCCCACAAGTAATTTAAGAAACAAAGTCAAACTGGGGGCACATAATGCCGAGATACGCGCCTTGGTGCCTTGTCATTCAGACTACTGTCCTTTCTTCAGCCTCTTCAGCTTCTCAAGTATGCGGTGTGTTGGTTAACGAGAAAATAAAGTCAGCCTATCACTCCAGACCTATTTACTTTACACTGGCTTAGATTTCGCACTGACTATAAAGTCTTGCTTTGGATATTTGAAGCCCTTAATGGCCATCTCTGACATATTTTTCAGCACACTAACCCATCCTGATCCCTACACTCAGCTCATATAGGTTTACAGTTAATCCTTGGGATTATTTGTAACTAAGACCATTTTCTTATATAGCCCCTGAACTCGGGATCAGGGTTTCAAAGAACATTAGAAATGCATGATCATTGGTAATTTTAGATTCAGAATTAAACGATTGTAGGCTGCCATTTAGTTTGTTGATTTGGCATTTATTTAATTTTCCTGCCATTTTCTCTTCTTCTTCTTCTTCTTCTTCTTATTATTATTATTATTATTATGCATTAGTCTTGCAGCATCACTGTCTCGCAGGGTCCCCGGTTCTATCCTGAGCTCAGGTTACTCTCTGTGTGGAGTTTCATATATTCTTCCCATGTCTACGTTGGTTCCTTCAGGTTCTCCGGTGTTCTCCGCATGTCCAAAAACATTCAGGTGAACTGGCGACTCTAAATTGTCCTTAGGTCTAAAGCTGAATGAGAACTTCTCCCGGGGTGAAATTCTCCCACCTTGTGGCCAGCATTACCGGCATTAGCTCCGACTCCATCGTGAACCGGTCCAGGATGAAAGAGCTTCCTGAAGACGTACGAGTGAATTTGTGCTCGTTGTGTAGGCTTCAAGATATACAAATAAAACGTGGCGCTGATGCAAAGCTGTATGATATTGTAGTCCATATCTCCTGCTTTTGCACTACTGGATACTCTTTTTGAAATCATAAAGTCAGCCATAAGGATTTTAGCATGGAAATGGTAGTGGGATTAACGTGGCGGTCCCCACACCTCAGTCAAGAGAGTGAGCATGGATATATATCAGCCGTTGTCCTAAAAATATTTCCCTGTAGTTCATTTTATTTTTCATTATGTATGTGTGTGTGTGTGTGTGTGTGTGTGTCTATTTGTGTCTACGTGTGCTTGGACATGCTCGTGTGCCCAAACATGTAGCACCATAGCAGCCCGTTCCATTATTTCTAAGCTCAAGGCTGGTGACCTCATAGCTAAAACCTCTAGCGCGATATGAACCCAGGCACTCCCAAATGGTTTTATTTGTTCTTTGTAGCAGGCCCACATGATACTGCATCTAAGCCCAGCATTGACTACTGGAGCCCGTTCAGCGTTATAAACGAGCCAGTCACCAATAAAGGCCACATACTTTCAGCTTAAGTAGTCGGGGCAGTGCTGCAGCATTACAGCACCAATCGCAGGCCTGTCAGTAATTTATGTGTCAGTGAGACAGTATCCGATCCAATCGAGATAATTGTCGGCTATCATTTGGTGCGACTTCTGGAATTATTTCAATGCACCTAATTTCTCGGTCGAACTCAAAGGTCAAAGGTCATAGAGGGTCACAATTTGATTTACAAAATATCAGTGGGATAGACACTAGTATAAAATATGAACTATATTAGTATAAACTGTATAAGGACTATAAAGTGTATAAAGGACTGTAAAAGTGGGGACTGACAGTAAAATGAATATTTAAGCACTGAGCAATTCTGAAGAACCCGTGATGTCCTCACTATGATGAGATATTTTACCAGTATAATTGTTTCCCCAAAATGGTTTGATCTGGGAATTGATCTCCATTTTGAACAATTTTATTGGAGTTCAAGCCTCACCTCTGTCATGCTCCTGTCATCCCTCAACAGCGGCATGAAGGGGATGCGAGAAAAAGCCACCCCTAATCCCCTAAACTGTTGTAAGGGGGGGTAAGAGGGGACTCAGATGCTTTTTGGCCTCATGATCAAACAGATAGAGGAGTGGCCCAGGCCAGTGCTATATAAACCCACTTAGTCTGTCTCCTTCAGTTCTGCCACTTCTTCTGTCACCACTCGTCGTTAGCTCGGCTCTCACCTGAGGCATTCTTCATCTTTTCGTCCTCCTCACAATCTGCAGGGTGAAGGACCTGGGTGCCATCTCCGAACCCCGACATTAAGACAGGGCAGAGGGCTCTCATCTGGTGACACGTCTAGTGGAACACAACTCAAGATGCCTGAGCCCACAAAGAAAGGTATGAGTGACGCAGTGTAGGCGACCCGCCACGATTCAAAACACACACACACACACACACACACACACACACGCACAAAACATATTTAGCAGCAAATAAAGAACCTTAATAAAGTATTGAGATAAATATCACAGTGTCTCTGAAGGCTACTCCTCGATATATAGTACAGGCGAGAAATATTGCATCATCGTATAACGTGATCATCGTGTCCCCTTTTTTCTTTCTATTTCTTGTACTTTCCAACCTCTCTATCCGTGTGTAAACGATACGTTCGAAGTGATCCTAGCACCATCCAGAGCTTTCCGATCAACCCTCTGGAATTCAGAAAGTGACTTTGGCGTTGTTATTGTATTACTCCGAGGCACTGTTATTGTTGTGAGCGCACGGTTGATGGATAGACTGCAGTCAAGGTTATTCGGAAGGTGGAGGCAATCCTGGAATGGTGGTGAGTCCCAAGCCTGTAGAAGGAGGCAGGGTGTCCAGTTTTTTCTTCCATGATGGATGAGGGCATGCTGGCAAACCGGGCAGGTTACAAGAAGGCCAAGCAGGTGTTCGGGGGATGGGATGGATATATCAGGGGGGATTATGTGGACGTTGTTGGGGAGAAGTAACAGAACACAACATCATGGTAGTAAATAGAGGATTAAGACCGGTCCTATTTTTCTTTTCTTACTGACCTGTTTAGTCCAATATACCCATGGGGCCCTTTATTTTCCCCCGTCTGTTTGAGCATCATGTATGAAATCTTTCACAAATTTGTCACCCTGTTATAAGCAACCAACGGTGCGAATGATTTCCGTTGCTGTCAGGTTGTCACGTTTTTCTGCTGTGATCGGCTCGCGATTCTTTCCAGTTGAGGTAACGCTCCCAAACGGCTCCTTCCATCTCGGGATGACGAGGATTACAGGATGGAAAGAGAGGGTTAGGGTTAGGGTTGGGTGCCAAAATCACCAGCACCGTGTCTGTAAGCGTGCAGAGTCTGTGAAAAGAGCCTGCGATGGAACTGCACAGCCGTCACTCAACAATCACGGTGGGCGACCATGCTGTTGATTCTTCAGCTAAATTTCCACTAGCGCATCAAAGTGGTATCGTGACTAAAAGACACAGATAGCACGGAATTGTGATAGCATTTCAGCTAGGAGAGCTTTCCGTCTTGCATGCTTGACCTGCTCAGCAACAGTGCTTGGCTGCCTCTTCGCAAAGGCATCCTCTGCAAATAGCTGCCATATACACTGAGTGACAGAGTCAGTGGCCTGGGTTGTTTATAAAGAATTTAAAATAATCAAAATAATAATAATAAAACGTTTAGTTCTCATAAATATAGAGGGCAGTTGAAGGAGAGAACATTTAGGTTGATCCAAATTGCAGGAGCTCTAAAAGGCAGGATGAGGTTTGAACTGGGCACAGGACCCTCGGGAACCGGATTCCTAGACCCGGGAATAGTTCAGAATGAGCAGACTTTTAATCCCTATTCCTCTCTCTCTCTCTCACACACACACACACACACACACACACACATAATCTGTTTCTCTCTTTAGATCTTTTACTCTTCTTCAATTACTCTATGCCAATACCATGCTAGGAATCTTGATCTCTTGCCTATTTGAACTTTGCCTCCTGCGGTGCTCTCAGGATGGATGACCGGTTACATGTGAGCATCGATCTAAATAGTCAAACATGACGGCAGGGTTTCGTGAAAGACGTGCGTACGGACAGCTCACGTCGTGGGCATCGTCTAACCTCCGAGACCTCGCGGATCAGGGAAAGCCCGTGTCTACACCTCTGTTTATTTACAGTCAGCCGTTCATCCCTGCCAAAGATTGCATCATCCATCTCATGCCATACTTTGTCATCACGACATACATTGCATAAACACGTTCAAAACATTTCAGCACTCCTGCCTGAGAGACCTCTTTAGAGTCCCGGTTTAGTTTCCCATTCTCTGCACTGCCTTATTCTCTTGAAATCCCATTCTCTTTCTGCTTAAATGTTTTTTATTCTGACCTTCGCTTCATGTAGCGTTAATCATCGCCGTAAACAGCATGCGCAGGAAAACGCTCTTTAGTAAGCCGGATCCACATTCGATGGTTTATATAAAAGCGCGTGAGACGGGGACAGCAGTTGGGTTCAGTGTGCATCAGCATGAGCATGTCTGTCCACACAATAAGGAGCCGTGACAGCTGAGCACACCTGCCCCATCAGTTACATTCTTGTGTGAAGAGACAAGAGGGAGTCTGGGCAGAGAGCCATATCACAACCAAAGCTGAACGCTGGCTTCCAAAAGAGAGATGTGTGACATAGCAGTGGCAGAGGAATATGGTGCGTTGAAGGGAAGCCTGTGGGGGAACCTCTAGAGGTATTCGAATTTTCCAAAAGTCCAAAAAAAAAAAAAAAAAACCCCAGATGGAATACAACAAAGAAAAGCTACTGCGTCCGCTTCCATTTATAATGTGACAGAATCGAAAGAGAAGAGGAATGACGAAGCGTACCGTGATAGACGGATAATGGCAACAAGCAGGAAGCTGCAAAACGTCAAAAATACCCAATGGCTAAAAGAGGAACGAAGCACAGGTGTCTCTTCTGGCTCGTTCAAAGCAGCAGTTTTCACATGGTCTTTGTGTCAACAAGGGGACAGAACTGGAACAGCTGGTCTCTGTGATTCCTCTAGGCACCTGGCGTCCTCCCGGTATTCATAGGAGACTGGCCGATTAACGGGGGCGCGGGCAAGGGAGGACCGTAATGGTGGCTCAGAAGTCAATATTGACATCATGCAATATACATTTCATACATACCATCTCCGGCAGTCTATTAACTGGTGCTCCCAGGGGTTGTGACAGGAGAGGAGATGAGACGAGAGGCTTAGCAGAAACACCGGGTCGAAAATAGCGTGGAAAATGTTATTACGAACCTAATAAATTTATAAAACCACAAAGGATCGTCTGGTGTAGGAGGAGTCAGGCGTTCTGCCCTGTCACCTGTCCTGCTAATGTATTAACGGCACCATGGGTTTAACTCGAACTTTTACGAATGAAAATGCGAAATACGAGTGGGTTCGTTAGCGCGTGTCGGTAAATGCGTCGTGTTAGCTTTACTCTGCAGTGCTAACCAAATGAGTCATTTCCTGGAAATACACTGTTCTGTTCTGCCCAGTTTCCCAAGTTACGATCATCAGATCTGGGATAGAGATGGTGCTCAATCTGATTCTCGCTGATGATCACCAAATATTGGCAATTAATTTGGCAATTAACTCAATTAAGATAAAAATAATAATAATAGCGCAATTACATTGAGATGATGGAAATAAACATGCCATAGAAATAAAGGATTCACGATCTTTTCTTTTCTTTTTCTGTCTTTTACAGTCGATGGTCAGCCTGAAGGTGAGTAATGAACGTTTGAATCGTTGTGTAAGAGGTGAAAGACGACACATATCCAAACACATATCGCCTCTTTAGTTAAGATGATCTGAGGAGACAGAGACGGCCGTACCTTGACGTTCAGGGGTTTACGTCACTGTACTCGGTGTTACTTTTCTGCTCTTTGGGTTTACGGATTAAGATCCAAGACGGAGAGATCTGTAATGATAAATGTCTGGTCACACTGTTCACACTACCGAGATGATTGGAACATCCTCTTAAATATAAAGTGCTTTAAGAGATCACTGCGGGTGTTTGACGGCCAATCGGAAGCCCGGTTAGAGCGAGCGACACCATAGTGTCGACGGCCTTAACACACTTTCGTCCTTCTGTCCCAGCTTGAGGACAGACTAATGATCAGCTGATGAAATTTCAGATGCTGCGGTCGATAGATATTTCGAATCATTTGGCAGGAGTGGACATAATGCCCGAAATGTAGCCGTCTTACATCTACCCTTAGACCTCGGTGACCTTTCCGCTTGATCTTTTGCATGAATGTTATAATGAGGTTTTGCAAAACGAGATCTTAATCTCTTCTGCCACGGGACCGAAGTAGAAAAGAACAAACTCTTGATGAATTTCAGATTTCCAGATATTATGTGTGTGTGTGTGTGTGTGTGTGTGTGTGTGTGTATGCGGTATACTGAAAGCTGTTGTGTCTTGCTTATATCTGTAAATCCTGTGTATACGCATGTAAGCGTCAGCGTGTCTGTAGTGTTGCATCTTTGCGTCTGGCGTCTGTGTGTGTCCGTGTTTTTGACCGAGCGCGCGAGACGTGTTGCGAAAGTGGTGCTTGCATTTGCGCTGTGTTTGTCACACACTCAGAGAATGTTGCCGCAGGCACTGGGGAGGCCGTGCTTCCGGCTGAGGTTTCCCTCGAGGTGTCTCCACCAGGTAGGTTTTGTTTTTCCCCCGTCCTTCGTTTCTCCCGTCCTTAATCTTCACTCCTGAGCACTCTCACGTCCACGTGTGCAAGGGTGTATCTCGTGTGTGTTTTCCACAAACGCTTGATCACTCAGTGCACAACTTGACCTGATGACAGAAATACAGCCATGTGCATGCACTCACACACACACACACACACACTCACACACACACACATCCCAAAAAAACCCAACGATACACCCCACTGCTCACCTTCCTGTCACTGTTTCCCACCTGAGCACTACACACGTACGCTTGCTTTGCTTCCTGGATCCGTCCTTACTTCTCCTTCTGCTGCCTTTTGTGGTGATGTACATGCAATAAGATTTCTCTTCTACAGAATAAACCAGTGAGCGCAATATTTTCCAAACTCACGCAAGAGACGGCATGGGTACACTTTATCTATTTAAAAAAACATCAATATTGGACAATACTGGGATGGTTCCAAACGTGCGATACAGTACTACCATGCTTTCTCTGTGTGTGTTCTTTTGCTTAACGGTGACCGTGTCATAGATGTACATTGGTTAGAATTGGGATGGCTCGTCGATTTATTATTTTTTTCTTTCAAAACCATATAATAGAAAATAGAAAAGCACAGTATTATAACGAGTAGAGATTAGGCACCAATCTGGACACCAAAACTGGATTCATATCGCGACGTATAAATTCAACATCCCGTTGAATCTCTTATCTTATGGGGGCGGTGGTGGCTTGACGGTTAAGGCTCTGGGTTACTGATCAGAAGGTCAGGGTGTTCGAGCCCCAGCACTGCCAAGCTGCCACTGTTGGGCCCTTGCTCCAGGGGGCGCTGTATCATGGCTAACCCTGCGCTTTGACCCCAACTTCCTGAATGTGAAGAATACCACTGTGCGTAATAAGTCAATGGATAAGTCGATCTGATTGGGAAATCGAACATCTGGTTCCAATCGGTTTGCATCTATGCGTAGCATGCAGTATGCAGCTGTGTTGCTCGGCTCCAGATGTTTGCCCGCTGCTCCAGCTGGCTGTGTTTGCTATGCCTGTGCAGAGGCTGCAGCGGTGGTCAAAGACCCAGAGCAAGAGCCAATAACCCCTGCAGCAGTAGAGCCACGACCAATATTGACTGAGGTTGCTGAGCAACAGCCAATAGTGAGTGAGATCTCACAGCCACAGCCAATAGTGGCCGAGCCTGTAGTGCATGAACAGGAGAAGCCAGAGTCCACACGACCTGTTAAGATGGTGCAAATATGTGAGGTCGAGGAGGCTCCTAAACCCCCTCCATCCCCCGGTGAGTATCGCCGTCTTCAATCTATGAACACATGAGGTGCATGGCACATAACATCGCTGCCACCGACAACACCAACAACAAAAACACGCTTTTCCATAAAAACGTCGTTTCGCCTTTAATCAGCATGAAACTCAACAGAGTTCCGCGTTCTCCGTGTCAGCAGTGATGGGAAAACCCTTCACAAGCGTATTGATTTCGTCTGCATTTGATATCTAATTTTTTTTAAAAATAAAAAGGATTACTTAACACGTGTGGAACTGTTTTCAGCGACTGAGCACCAGTGGGCGGGGCCCCACTGTAGAGGTAGTCATATGCAAATATATTTGTGACGTCACAAATCCCGCGACACGCACAGATCAAATTGAATAGAATTGAAACTTGCAGGACATTCTAATGATACCGTGACCTCCTATATGTCAAAAGAACACAGGGAGTTTGATTTCGCATGTCACGACCACTTTAATATGGAACAGGAAATAATACTCAAAACGATTTTGTTATATTAATGTCGTCCCGCAACACCGAAATCTAAAGTCATGAGTCTTCGCTGGACGAACACCAGATTTGTTTGGTTTTCCCAGACTGCCACACTTCTACTAATGGATTTAATCATTAAAGGGTTCATGAATACTTTATTAACCACGTTCTGGCGTCCACTAAACCATTGCGGTATCCCATCCCAAATGATAAATGTGGAAGTCAAGAATATTCATATCAACGTTTCTGTATCATATCATGTAGATAATGCCTTTTTTTTGTTTTGTTTTGTTGTGGGTTTTGTTTTTTTCTCTCTTTCCATGTCTCTAAAACACACTTCAGCCAAATATATGGTCTTAACGAGTGTCTCCACACTAAATCTAACTTTGCACCAGTGGACACCTGCTTTCCATTGCATGACACTTGGGCTTGGTGTCCGAGCGTTCTGAAGCACTGTATAATGAAAGAGTCAGCATCGCTTTGTGCTTTTGGTGTCCAGTTTAGGAATGAACAACTAATCGTGTCCACCTTATAGACATTATGGACATTTCAGGAGAGGTTTAAGTGGAAGTCGGGTCACGGATACGGATTATGCTGTATGTAAGGGAGTAAAATATTACGCTGCATGCTGTTGTAGGAAAACGGGGGTGGGGTGGTGTGCGTCGCTACCACGGCATGCCCCAACGTGTTTTATTCCTCTTACGCAACATCGGTTTGTCAGTTATTACAAGGTTTCATTCACGAAATGAATTTTATCCAAGTACGACGTGTTGTTCTTGAATAAATTAAAGATTTATTGTCGTACCGTGCAGGGTTTAGGAATCTGTTAGTTTATGTTCTCATTTACGACGTAGCAGCTATAAACAGTCGTTCCTTCTCTCTCTCTTGAAGTTAATAAGACGAAAGATAACAAAAAAATAAAATAACGCACAATTTGTCATACTGCCGAGAAACCAGAAGGTGCAAAGTCGACGGAAAAGCGACGATTATACATGACTCTTAAGGAAGTCTTTAGATTATGTAGAACAGTGTGACCAAGAACCGTGTGACCCCCCCACCCCACCCCACCCCACACCAGGAGAGATCGGGAGAGGGGCGCAAATTGTTTTCAAGAAAAAGACCCACAGAAAGGGCTCCATTTGGGTTCTGGTGTATAGAATGTGCTTAAATGAAAAACCCTGTCCGCGTTCCCTCTCCCTGTATATTTTCTTTTTGCTGCGGAGAGGCGGAGCTTAGCCTGCCTTTTATCTAGCTGTCACTGCAGACCAGTGTTCTCAATTTAGCAATTTTTCAGACCCCATTAGCGACTTTTTAGCGCCTAACGGCGATTTGGACAACCCTTAGCAACTGTCCAAATATCAGCAGTACTGTCCTGCAAGCGCGAGGTCCTGCTTTCCGGCTGCACTCGCGCCTCTCTCTGCGTCCGCTCTGTACAGTGAGGGGCCGAGAGCCGGAGATTCGACAACGTCATGGATAACGAGACGCGCCCTTCCTCCCAGTTTAGATCGTTCATATTACGATGTTTTTAGAATGTAAGACGAATGGAATGGGTGCTGTAGTTTCAAAACGTTGAGAGCCTCAGATGTACAGCGTCCACCGTACGAGTCCTCGTGTCCGCCGTGAGCCGTCACTATAGAAACGAGAACGCATTAGAACGAGCGCATTAATCCAAACCTGTGAGTTGCAGCTGCACTAATGTCATTAACGCACACCTTCTGACCAATCACATGTATGTAAATTCATTGGTTTTGAACTGTATTTTGAAACATACTGTAGAATAAGTCATAAGTGATCATTCACAGTTTTGTATTTTCTACCAATGAGAGGGTCCTAACTAAAGAATCGCTTAATAAGAGCTTATTAGCAGGAATGCACATGATGGACTACTTGAATGGTCCGAAATGAATATATTGTTTGTGATGTTTCAATTTCATAAGGAATGTAAGTGTGTGTGTGTGTGTGTGTGTGTGTGTGTGTGTGTGTGTGAGAGAGAGAGAGAGAGAGAGAGAGAATGAGAACACTAACATGCCCTAGCCTTGTCCCAATCAGCACCACCTATGAATGATGCAGTGAAGGCTGCTGATACGGTGCCGATAGTCATGGTGGTTCCCCCTCCTCCCCCCACCCTCAAAGGTCTGACACTGCATCAAAATATTCTTATCTATTCAGTGTGCTTGTGTGTGTTTGCAGCTCCGTACGTGCTCGTGTCTTCAGTCTGTGTTTATTAGATCATTAAAAAGCTGTTGATTACGCTGCATTAGTGCTTCGAGACCACCAACGTAGTCACGGCAGATGTTATGTGTGTGTGTGTGTGTGTGTGACTTTGGCACCATTCAAGGTTTCTCCATGTATGTATGTGTGTGTGTGTGTGTGTGTGTGTGGGGGGGGGACACCTTTAAATGTCTGAAGAGCTGTTGGTCTGGCACTGTTCAAGTTTGCATGGCATTAGCAATAAAGGAAAAAAAAAAACCCTAAAAAAGACATCTTTGACTTCACATGGAGTAAATATTATCCCGTGCTGGATGTATGAGACGTGAAATGTGACGTGTAGAGCTTTTTGTCATGACTTCATTCGTATGGCATCCAATGAAATTGCTCGCTTGTTTAAAAAAAACGAACAAAAAAACAACAACCTGGGACTAATTTTGTGCGAAATGGCTGCGTCACACTTGCACTTCCATTTCATTTCAAGAGGCGTACCCGGTGCTGAACGCACGTTTCCTGCATGTCGTGTTGACATATCAGCGGACGTGGAACTCAGTGACAGGTGGGTGTGTGTGTGTGTGTGTGTGTGTGTGGATTTCACTTTTGTTGCAGATAAAGATGATGAAGTCACCGCCTGGAGTCCGTCACCTCCTCCCCCGTCAGGTTGGTCGGCCACGACGGCCCGATTCTCGTTCTCGTCTCCTCTTTTTTAACGATAGAAGCGCTGGTGTAGCTCTGATGTGACGGAGCGCATCAGCGACCAGCTTGGGTTGAACAGAAAGAGAAAAGCAGGAGAAATACAGAGCAAAGTTGTGAGGAAAGATGGAGGGTTGTTAACAGACGATGTGTAAGGAATAACGCGCGTCAGAGCATGCGGTTGTACAGAAACACTCGTATAACCGCACAGTCTGGGGTCAGTTATTCCACTTATACCACAGAAGATTTAATGCTGATGAATGTCCACGACACAAGTTAGTTCCTGTTCTCACCTGCCGCTGTAGTCACAAGAAATGCGTTAAACGCGTAAAATGTTATGTGCTGGGAAACGTTACAAAGCGCTGACACTGTAGACTCCTTCCGTAAATGTTGTAGGAAAAGAAATATTCCCTAACAAAAAGCATCGCCACATCAACTGCAGGTTTTTCTTAGTTATTATTACTCGTCGTACACGTTACTATAGAAACGATAACGTATTCAAAATAGCGTCCTGTCTAAAAGTATTGGACCCGCAAGGCATTCTGTAGAAATTCTGTCGTTTACCCTTTACACACTGAAGACATTTGGGTTTGAGATCAAAAGACTAATTTTGAGACGACCGATCAGAACTTCAGCTATCGTTTCCTCATATTTACATCCAGATGTGTTACACAGCTTAGAACAGGGTATCTTTGGTGTCAGACCACCCAATCTTTGAAAAAAAAATGAACACTTAATATTTGGTTGCGAAAACTGCATCAAGACTCACAAGACTCAGTGATGTCACCAAACTGGGATTTTACAGGAACTTCTTTCAGTTCCGGAGGTTTCTCCATTCAGTCTCGTCTTCAGGAGGTGAGATGCTGATCAGTCAGGTGAAGGTCTGGTGATGGACTTGTCCAGTCTAAAACCTTCCATTTTTCCCCCCCTGATGAAGTCCTGTGTTGAGGTGGAAGTGTGTTTTGGATCGTTGTCTTACTGCATGATGAAGTTCCTCCCGATTAATTTGGATGCATTTCTCTGTAAACTGGTGGACTGATTATTTCTGTAGACTTCTGAATTCATTCTGCTGCTACCATCATGAGTTCCATCATCTATAAAGATTAGTGAGAATGTTCCAGAAGCAGCCATGACGCTACCTCCACCATGTTTAACAGATGAGCTTATATGTTCTGGATCATGAGTAGATCCTTTCTTTCTCTTTCTTTGGCCTTTTCATCACTTTGGTAGAGGTTCATCTTGGTTCCAGAACTTTTATGCCTCATCTCTGTATTTCTTTATGGATTCCAATCTGGTCTTCTGATTCTTCCTGCTGATGAGAGATTTGCATCTTGTGGTATATTCCTTCTCTCGACGTCTTCTTCAAACCGTGGATTGTGATACCTTCTCCCCTGCCACGTGGAGCTTGTTGGTGATGTCTCTAACTGTTGTTTTGGGGTTTTTCTTCACAGCTCTCACACTGTTATTGTTTTCCTTGGCCGACCTGTTGCATATCTGGTTGTTAGTACACCAGTAGTTTCTTTATTTCTCAGAACATTCCATATTGCCGTATTGGATATACCCAATGATTGTGCAATGACTCTGATAGATGTTTTCCTCTTTTCTCCCATGGACAGCTCTCTGATCTTCATGTTGGTTTATCCTTTTTAACAACAAATGCAGTCTTCTCGGGTGAAACTGAAGGCTCAAACCAAGAGTAGACATTCAGAGTTATTTATTCTTTAAGCAATCAATTTAACAGGGCACACATGGGCAGCGAGAGACACCTATCAGTCACATACAATATTTTTGATCACTTAAAAACGAGTGAGTTCAAACAGAAGGTGCCATGTACTAAGTTGTTTAACACGTCTAGCTGTAAATATCAGTAAATGAAAGCTGAAATTCTTATCACCTCATTTTCATCTTTCTCAAACCCAAATGTCTTCAATGTATAGTGAAAACATACGTTGTTCCAATACTTTCGGTGGGGACTGTAGTTAGTTCATATAAACCCACTGTTCATGTTACTCTTTGTGCTACATGAAAGTAATGCGCACCTTCTGACCAATCAGATTCGAGAATTCAAATGCACTGTGGTATAAGTCTTTTAATTCTAACGGTTACATGTACGTGTGCCATTACTACAACCACAAAATATATATATATATATATATACACTTGTCTTCCACTTTATTAGGAACACCTGTAGACCTCTTCATTTACGCAGTTATCCAATCAGTCAATCACGTGGCAGCATCACATGCTGCATGTATCATGCAGGTACAGGTCAAGAGCTTCAGGTAATGTTCACATCAAACATGGGGGAAAACGTCTGATCTCTTTGGCTTTAACCGTGGTATAGTTGATGGTGCCAGATGGGCTGGTTTGAGTATGTGGTGGACGGTTTTCCTGGCAGCTCAAACCAATCCGACCATTGTCCTCTAACCTCTCCAACATCCATCCACGCCACGGTTAAAGTCACTGAGATCCCACTTTTTCCCCATTCGCTCGATGTGAGCTCTTTGACCCGTATCTGCATGATTTTATGCACTGTGCTGCTGCCACATGATTGGCTGATTGGATAACACCATACAGTAAATGAGCAGGTGTATGTACAGGTGTTCGTGTATATACGGTATAAAGGGACATCACATCTGTGTAGGATATACAGATGTGACGCTCACTTTGTTTGTGTGTGTCTACACATGTACACATATCACACCAAATGGATATGTGTCATGTATGTGTATGAGTATCCACATATTTAGACGTGGTATGTGTATTTCATCATCGTAGAGATATCTAACGTTATTCATGCTATGTTGATGTCTTTGTCACATTTACATGACAATAAAGTGCTTTGTACAATCTCAGGTACAATGCACGTCATCGTTCCTTCACGGAATTGAAAAAGAACAAAATAAAGCAAGCCGTTTTTGTCTGAGAAAACAGAAAGAGATGTCAATAAATACTGTGTTTTCTTTCCAGAGGATGGCAGTACACACAAGAACCTTTCTGTTGATCTAGCTAGTAAGCATTTAATATGGTTCTAGATACCTGTTTGGTTTGGTTTTTACACCGGATTAAAATTCCCACGAGATGATCTGTAATACAATTTTAGCTTAACACTATATTCGTAACCGATCCCACCTACGTAGAGCTCCTCAGACTTTATTTTGTGCAGTGAATGTCTGTACACCCAACCTGAACACGTAACGGATGCTTGTTGGATAACCAATTCAACTAAACAAACAACAACTCCAGCATACACCTTCAAAGCACAAACGAATGAAAACTGACAAAGACTGCATCTCCCCCACTGACAACGTCTGTACCTGTCACCGTGGCTGCATGATCGTCACGTCTTAACACGTGCCTGCCCCTTGCTTTACAGTAATATTTACTGTAATATGCTGTAAAACGTTTTCTCTGTCTTTGTTTAGATGATAGCGCCCCTGAGTCATCTAGGGAGAGGAAAGACTCAGGTAATCCTTTAGCCATGATACTGTAGCATCATAGATTCATACGTTTTCCTCATAAGGCCATAGAAATGAAACACTGACTACTAAGAGTTCGGTGGAAATAAGCTGGAGCTGAGCACAGACTTTCAATCAAGGTTAGTAGGTTCATTTTCCCAAAATGGCTGTTTAAAAGAAACCCAGACGAAGAATACGATGCCATGATCATTTTGACCAAAACCAGTGTAGCATTATACGGTCTATACGAGATACGAGAAACTTTGCTTGTAGAAAGCATTGGCTTTTCTGCAGGATAGACGTTTTCATAAGCCATGGGGAAAATGAATGGTACTGTCCTGTGAGGAAACATCTGCCGTATGATGCCACAATTGGGTAATCCATACTGAACTTCCCACTGACGGTAAGTTCAGTTAATCGTCTACCATTGCTCACTGCTACTGTACGACTGTATGGTAACATGGAACATCTGTGTCTCGATTTACGTCGTCATCTTTATCAGTGGCTTAGGAGCAGTGAATCCTGGCATCACTAACATTAGCTAAGTTAGCTAGCTGGCTAGCTCGGCACACAGCGAAATGTTTTAGGAAATAAAAAGAAACCTTCACTGCTCGTTAATGAGGATGAGAACTCTGTCAGAGGGCTGACACTGTTCTCTATTGAGAAGGAGAATCACTCAAATTCGCAACAGAGCAAATGGAGGGTTCAATGAAGTACTTTGATTCACCTGCTGGATAGAGCTGTCTAGATGTTACGTCGGAATTAACATTATAAATCGAGAAAATACACCAAAGACTGAGATCTTGTTTTGGATGGTTGCATTCTTCCAAGGTTCTGAGGTGAAACATTCGCAGAAATGCCGCTAGCATTCCAGACAGGAATCCGGGACGTCTTGATTTGGGCAATTTCATGACCTGGCTCGGACGTCCACTATGAAAGCTTACATGGCACCCAGGTCTAGCCTGATATCACTGTACAGTCTGTGAAGGATGTGGGACTCTCTTTTTTTTATGATTGATGTTTAGCGCTGCTGCTTCCACATGGAAGGTTTGCAGATCTGGTCAGCAGTCAAATGTCCAGATAAAAGTGTACTGCAAGGGCATGTTCAATTATTGTTTTTATAACAATAAAACAATAGATTATAATACACAAAATCAATATAAACAACATAAAACAATATATTACAACAGACCAAATAATATGATGGCAGACAAGGTCTACTACCATTAGACTGCTGCCTCAAATTTATAGTTTGCATTTAGGGCAAAAGGAGGCAATGATCCCCCTGGGCCTGTGAGCTAAATACCAATTTGCATAAGGATCACAGGTCGAGCCATGAGGTTTTATTCAACATTCTTTCTTGTTCAGAAAAAGTATGGTTGTTTTCATCCATCTCTAGATCTGATCTGAATCAGTTCCTGAGGACCCTCCTGTTTCTGACAGTCATGCAGCCACAGAGGTGGTTCATGTTCGTGGACCTGCACAATGCTTATTTTAATTTTTCCATTGCTCCAGACCATAGATGTTTCTTAAGGTTTGCCTCCCAAGAATAGACAATCAAAGCCTCTCCCTGGCCAAAAATAGAAAAGTAGCTCAATCACTGGCTCGCTGGCAATGGAGGGTATTCCCAGCAGAAGGATTCTGGCTGAGAACCGTACCCCGCCAGAGAATGATAATCAAATAATCAGTGGTGTGGTGCCAATATGTAAGGACAGAAAACATCAACCAACTGGAATTGATGAAGCCCAATTAATTGATGGTCCTCAAATCCTTCTTACCAGTTTGTATATGTCACCAAATGTTGGCTTACTTTTAGTCAGATAAGCATCGTGACACCGTGGCATCGTGGTGGCTCAAGGTCAAGCGTCTCTTTCTATGTTGCACAGCATCTCCTCAGCCTGTATTCACTGACAGCAAGTGGATACATGAATGCACTGCCTGGAACCACAGGATCACTAGTGCCAAGTCAGCACATTGCCAGAAGTAGTTGTGTTTGGCAGAAGGACAGAATGCTGGGACAGGATGCTCTGACCTAGCACTGGCCTGACCACTTCTTATATGACTTTACTCCTCTACTGTTTATTCTTCCATTGCTGGACAAGTTTCAGTAACTTGTCCAATTTGTGCCCACTAGATGGCTGGCAATACCACCAACCATCTGTTTCCTAGCTCTCGGAACACCCTGGGGGTTTCGTCCTCCACGCAGATCTGCTGTCCCAAAATGAATGGAGAGATTCAGACTGAATCTCTAACTGAGGACTGCAACCTAGCACATACAAAAGTACCATGCATGCCCTTATATGGAAGTTGTTCTGCCAAATCTTCACCTCTTCATCTGGATCTGTTGAACTTCTCCATACCTAAGATCCTGAACTTTCTGTGGGGACTGCTACAGTAAATTCCCCATCCTCAATAAAGGTGTACATGGCAGACTTCACATCACACCACAGCTGGAACATCTCTACATGTGTGCCCATGAACATAATGAACACAAGAAGGTGTCCAGGTGATTCTCACTGCCCCTGGCAATTGCGTGATAAAATACTGAAGTAAATACAGGCCGTGTTGCTCGTCCTCAGTTATTAACCAGTTTGCCGGCAGAAGGGAATGGGTTTGTGTAGGTTTGTGGGTGTGTTCAATTTTCATGTCATTAGCATTTAAAAAGTCTTGGTGATGGTAAGGAACTGTATTTACGTGTTTGTGTGTTACCTGGACGTGTTCTCACGTCATGGGCGACTTTAAAAATGTTACAGCTGATATCTACGCAGGTTTTTCTGTGTGTATTCATTACGTGTTAATAATGTTTCTCTTTTCCCCCCTTTTCACAGGTGTATTATTGTCGCTAATATCGTTATGCTTTCCATGTTGCTAAATGCTCAGTGTTCTCAGCTGGCAGCTGTGTGTATGTGTGGGTCTGTATACTGGTGTGATACATGTGTGACTGATCGATGGTGCTTTTTTTTAAGTGAGCAAGATCGAGAAGGTCTTTGTTTGTGATTGAAGAGATATTTGAATTTATGATTCGGTGAATGTAATGTTCTGCACAATAATGTTTTTGTAGTATGGTCCCTTGGAGATGGACAGCCTCCTGAGGAGATTGACAAGCAGTTGGAAAATCCACCCCTCTCTACCTTACTAATTGAGAAACCCCAGGGTGGCTCCATCCGAGTAGGTTGGTAAATGCCACGCTTCTAAAGACGACTATTTTAGAACAAAGGGTAACTATTTTAGTGACCATGAATATACTCCATAAAGCCTCTGTGAGCTGTTTTGCCAAGATCTGAGAAAATCAAGGAACATTGACCATCCTGTTCTGCATTTATGTACCTGATCTCTAATAGTATCCTTTCTGGTTATAAAAGCAGCTTTTTCAGACTAATTTTGGAGTGGGTCAGTGGGTACATAATTAGTGTGACACATAATTAGGCATGGGGACCATCAATGAATACCCTATGACTTTCACATTGGTAATATGGCATGGTTTGAAGTTTGAGGGTCGACGAAAAATGTTTACAGGAGCTTCCCATCTCATCTATGCTCAGATTTAACTCAGCGATGTCATGTGTTTTAAAGGTGGAGACATTACCTTTATTGCAAAGGTCGAGGCCAAGGATTTGCTTCGCAAGCCAACTGTCAAGTGGCTCAAAGGGAAATGGATGGATCTGGCCAGCAAGACGGGAAAACACCTACAGCTGAAGGAAAGTTTCGACCGCATCAATAAGGTAATGCATAGATTCCAAACGGAATATTTTTAAGACCAGAATAATATCGGTTCCACTTCTACTGAGGCCCCACTTCTTCTGAACTACTTGCTCCACAGATTTACACGTTTGAGATGCATATCATTAAGGCTAAGGAGAACTATGGTGGGAATTACAGATGCGAGGTCACTTATAAGGATAAGTTTGACAGCTGCTCGTTTGACCTCGAGGTCAAAGGTTGGTCTCGTCTGTCCTGTTGGTGTGTAAATATAAATCTCCGAAGACTAAGATTCGATGGAGCGCATGTAGTATTTAAAGTATTTACACTATTGCTTTTGCAGATGTTCCAGAGACTCAGAGCATTGACATTCGCTCAGCCTTCAAACGAAGGTAACGAGAGTCCTTTCGCATGGTACTCGATTCCAGCTTAGATAGGTGATAATGCAGCCTGACTGGTAGAGTTATGAGGGAAAGAACTGTGTATGTGGGAATACATTCTCATGTACCATTTTTCTACATCCTTGTCTGACACTGTTGACAAAAGTAGTGATTATGCAACTGTGCTCCTTCTCAGGCAAGGTGATATCTGGGGTTTAATTGTTTACAGTGGACTTCTCACCCTGTAATCCTCTACAAACCAATGTCAGGACATGGTTTGGGTAAAAGTACCATGTTCACAATTAACCTGAATCCACCAACCAACCAAATAAACAAACAAACAAACAAAATGTCCAAACGAATGCGTCGATCAGTTTCAAGGCCATTGCTTGCATTTGAACATTTTGCAATGTGTCCAAAAAGCAACGCAGACTCATCGTTCTCACAAAAAAAACGCCTGCACGAGAAGGTTAATGTGAGAAGGCAGTCTCTTGGGACCCGTGTACACAGCCTGCACAAAAACCGCTTCGCCCAAAGCGAAAGGCTTTTGTGTTCGCCTCAACTGTGCGTTTGCTTGTTGCTAATGCATAGCGTGGAGGTAGGGGCCCGGGTTGCGTTGTTTTTTTTTTATATCCGGTGTTTGTGAATGTCTAATTTGTATTTCCATTAATCTCTCCTTGTTAACAACAGCAGTGAAGGCCAGGAGGATGCAGGGGAGCTTGACTTTAGTGGGCTTCTTAAACATAGGTGAGAACTATAGTCTGCCCCTCAGGGCACAAAGTCGTTCTCTTTCTTTCTTTCTTTCTTTCTTTCTTTCTTTCTTTTATTTAATTTTTTTCTATTCTTTTTTTAAGCCATGTCTATCATGACATCTAAATTGGTTGTTTTAGTCATTTTTCAACATGTCTATACATTGTACATGTTCTATAATGGTTTAATAAATATGTTGTGCATACCTCCATTATTGCCAGATACTATGAATCACATCATTTAAGTGGGAAATGTATATATATATATATATATATATATATATATATATATATATATATATATATATATATATATATATATACATTTAATTTTTTTAAAAAGGTTGTTTAGGGTTGGCTTTTGTGCTCTGCTTTTCAGTAAATAGCACAAAAGTAACTCAAATAAATTCCACATTTATTTTGGCTTGTCTCTTCTTCTTTCCCACACATTCAGAAACACCAGGTTAGTACAGAAAGTAATTAAGTAAGTAAGTAATTAAATTAGACCTTACTGCCGGTAAGTACCGTAATCCCATAGTGTATCCAGCATGGACAAGCAAGAGTGTTGGTTTACTGTAGTCTGGTAACACTTCATTTAAAGGCAGCATTCATTAAAGTTCCAGAAATGCTCTGAAATCATGGAAAGTGCCCTTTGTGTCTAAATCTAGACTAGCACTCGGATTAGACGTTAGCCTCTCCCACATCCAGGGATCCATCGTTTTAATAGTGGGTCCAGTTGCTTTTATTAGTTTCTCAATAGTTACCAGATAACCGAATGATGATCTCTTTCATCATAATTACTAGACTGACCCTGCTCGAGAAGATCTGATCCACGAGTGTGATAGCGTCTGAAAGTTGCTGCTTCCCAGCAGTGCTACTCGAGTATTAAAAGCAGGACACTGATTCGAAAAATCCAAGCAAAGGGCACAGCTTTCCAGCGATTTATGCAAAGTTGGTGGATCATCTGTAAATGAAGCTGCGAAATAGTGTTATCGCTACATCTTTTCAATGCAAATGAAATACATTATACAACTGGAAATGTGCCTGTCAGTGCTCTTTACTACACGTCTGCCTGTGTGCAGACGTGAAACACGTGTCAGAGGAAATGAAATGAAAGTACAAGAATCATTTCATGCTGTTTCTCTCAGATCTTCCAGACATTCCGAACAATGTCTGTGAATGTACGGCCTGACTGACATAGACTAACGATGACTAACTGAACTTCTCACCTCCTATAAAACCCTCAATAACGCTCTTTTAACCACTCCGTTCACCTTTAATGAACACTCACCTCTCATTCCAAGCCCTCAGTTACTGGCCTTTATAACAACATGGCTCAGAAAAAGTCTCATAACCTGAATACAGTGTTACGTCTGTAATGCTTAAAGCGTCATGTTTGAAACGATAGGTTTGACTTTCACTGCATAGTCTTTCTATGAAACCATGATTATAATTTTACCATGATTGTTCATTTCACTTTACCACTGACAAACCGGTTTGTTCAATTGCATTCTCTTTTTCTTTACTATTTTAAAATCACGAGCTGCATAACAAATCCCTTCCTGGATGTTTTTATTTATTTATTTATTTATTTTAACCATAATAGGATAGCTTAAACCTTTATAAGACTATTTCTCATGGCCATCTCTTCGTGTAACACGTGCAGTGAATGTAGTGAAACCAACAGTTACTATGAAGTAATCTTCAGCAATAGATCGCAATGGTGCTGTTTACGTACTCTAAATGATAAGCGTCTCAGTTAGCATCCTAAGTAGTGAGTTTCCTGGTTCTTGACCACATGTTGGTGGTAAGCGCTGAACTGATGGGATTTCTGTGCTCTGTGGTGTCAGAGAGCACAAACAGGAGGAGGTACCGGAGGTGGATGTCTGGGAGATCCTGAAAAACGCCCGACCGGATGAGTATGAGAAGATCGCCTTCACGTACGGCATCACAGACCTCCGCGGTCTGTTGAAAAGGCTGAAGAAGACGAAAAAAGAGGAGAAGAAGAGCGAAGGTGCTCCAGGGCTTCCCTAGTGGACTGAATTCCAGAATTGTTCAACTGAATGCAATTTTATCACCTTCTGACTGTTTCTTATAGCGTTTGCCAAGAGGTTAGAACCTGCGTACCAGGTGGACAAAGGAGGGAAGGTACGATTAATCGTGGACCTGGCTGACCCGACTGTTGAACTGAAATGGTACAAGAATGGCCAGGAGATTCGTCCTACTCCAAAGTAGGTCAAATATTTCCAAGCCTTCGTTCCATTGCCTCAAGCTTTCACAAATGAGGTTTTCTCAGAAAATGTATTTCATACATGGTCTTGCTGAGGCTTTATCTGAATTTTGTGGTTCTGCTGGACCTATAAGTAATGGTTCTTGACATTCAGTCACATATCACCAACCTCTTTAACTGTTCTGTAAACGAAAAGGTGCTATTGGTGTCAGCTTTGTGTGGATTATTGAACATTTCCAAACATTCGTCCAAACAGGCCAAATTTAGAAAACAGATCTGTGTATTTTACTCTTCTAGCACTTGACTGCCTACTATGACTGATTGTGGAAGTTGATTAACCAGAAGCCTACCTTTAAACCCAAAGAAGCTATAGATAATGCTAAGATGCTAGTTGTGAAAATGTTTTGCCGTGCCGTGGGTTTTAGAGGAAAGTATGCATTGTTGCCTGGAATTCACAGGAAACACCTTTCACCAGCAGATTAACCAAAACCATCTTGGTAGAGAGTGCAGATTTTGGTTTTTACTTTCTGATGATGTCTAGTGTCCTAGGCCTTCTTGTTTTTAACAATCCCCCAGCCTCGCTCTAAAGCTTGAAATGACATCTTTGTGTCCTTCTATCCTGTATTTTTCTGCCTGTTTTGCCACGGCACTTTCCCTGGTGCACCATATCCTCCGCCTGTTCCCTCCTGTGGTTCGGATCCATTCGGACTCTCCGTTGAATCTTAAGTAATAGGAAGTAAGTGTTCAAATCTGTAAGTCTTTACCTATTTTCTAACATCTACTCTGAGCGTGGTGGTCCTGGAGAGCAGTTACCCTTTTCATACTTATGCCTGTTGGACTCTGTAAATATTCAAGCATGTACTAACTTAAGGAAAGACAAAACAATTTTATTAGAGGTGTGAAAAATACTGTTATGCAATTCAAAGAAAATGTTGTAACACATAACACTTATGAAGTCTTTCAATCAGATTCCCCCCCCCCCCCCCCCAGGCCTCATAAAAATATTTAAAAAAAAAATTTTAAAAAAAAAAAAAATAATATTATAATTTTTTTTTTTTTTTCCCCCTCCCCCTTTTTTTTTTTAATAAAAAAAAAAAAAAAAATAAAACCAAAATATAATTATTATTTTTTAAAAAAAAAAAAAAAAAAAAAAAAAAAAAAAAATTTAATTTTTTTTTTTTTTTTTTTTTTTTTTTTTTTTTTTTAATTTTTTTTTATTTTTTTTTTTATTTTTTTATTTTTAAAATTTATAAAAAATATTAATTATATATAAAAAAAAAAAAAAAAAAAAAAAAAAAAATTAAAAAATTTTTTTTTAAAAAAAATAAAAAATATATAAAAAAAAAAAACCAACACACAATTGTGTTTACTTCTATTTAAATCTCTTCGCAATTAACATTAAGTGCGTTGAGCAGTTTTTCAGGTAAACTCTCAGTACATTACTGACTAATGGGTTTCGTGCAGGTTTATCTTTGAGCACAAGGGCACACAGAGGATCATGGTTATCAATAACTGCCAGATGAATGATGATGCTGCCTATTCGGTGGTAGCTGGAGATGAGAAATGTACCACTGAACTGTTTGTGAAAGGTAAATTCTCGTACACGTTAGACGTTAGTGCTCTTTTGCGTCTTTCCGTCCTGTAAAAGCGTCAGTCTGACCCTTTGTGCAGTGCTACCAGTGAAGATTGTTAAAGAGCTGGAGGCTGTGAAGACTACGGTCAATGAACGGATCGAGCTAGAGTGTGAGGTGTCGGAAGAAGGAGCACAAGTGAAATGGTTTGTTTCTTTGTCTTTGTGTAAAAGTATAAATATAGAGGTGATAACACTGAGGAGGTATAAAAACATCACTTTCCACATTCCACTGTGACAGGCTAAAGAATGGGGTGGAAGTTCCTACCGGGGTGCGTTCAAGATATCGGGTAAAGTCTGAAGGCACAAAGCACTGGCTGATTATAGATGACGCCATGAAGGAGGACACAGGCACCTATTCCGCCATGGCAACTGGCGGTACCAGTGAAGCCCATGTCCAAGTGGACTGTGAGCACAATTTACTTCTATTGCTACTAAGTCAAACTAAGCCAAAGACTGCGCAACCAAAAAAAAAAAAACACTTCTCTGTCTCTTTTCCACTTCCTCAGTGAAGCCACTGAAGATTCTGCAAGATCTACAAGACATAACGATCCGTCTGGGCCAGCCGCTCAAGCTGCACTGTGAAATCTTACCCATAAACGTTCCTGGGCGCTGGTACCGTAACGGCCAACTTATCCAGTCCAGCGATCGCGTCACCATCATCCACAGAGCCAAGTACAGTCACACACCCAGTTCTACTCCTTCACCCTGCATTAAACCTGCGTTTACACTCCTGCACACATAATCCTTTATTATCCGGTCAGAATACCAACTTTCACTACACTCACACACTAAAGCACTCGAAAAAAGAAAAAACATTTGCTTTTTGTCTTGGTTTGTGTCTGACAGAACCCATAAGATGGAAGTTGAGAGCTGCACCCTACACGATGCTGGAGACTATACTTTTGTACCTGAAGGGTACACACAAAGCCTTAGTGCTAAAATCCACATAATAGGTACCAAATTCTGTACTTTCTTTAGAGGGAAATTCTTAACAAATATAAGTATTGAAAGCTTGTTTTGCTGAGAGTTGCTGACGCGAGATTCTGGTGGTACAACGTTGCTGTTTGTTTTTATTTTAGATCCCCCGAAAGTGCATTTGGACGCTCTGAATGCTCCGGATAACACCATCACGATTGTAGCTGGTAACAAGCTGCGTTTGGAGATCCCCATCAGCGGAGAGCCTATACCCAGAGTGGTGTGGATGAAAGGAGAGCGGGTGAGTGGAGACTGAAGGCCAGTCATCACTGAAGTTGAAGGCCAGTCATCTCGACTGTTATAGAGACACGTCGTTGTGACGTCATCCGCGCCTACCTGGTTGCGGAAACATAGCGGGACACTTTAGCTGGAGACTAGTGATTTTTACGAGCACGCCGGAATAGGTTTTTCTACAATTTCGTGTTGGGTGTCAGAGTGGGAAAAGTGTCCATAGTGTGTATGCCAAATCAGACACCATTCCGAGCCAACAGAAGTATCAATGAATGAATTAGCTTGCCAATTAGCAAACATGTCTAATTTATTGCTTTAACGAAACAAGATACAGTCATTGGAAAAAGTATGTACACCCTCCTTCAACTCTCTGTTTTAATTTAGCAGGGCCTAAATGACAATTGTGTGGCCCTCACCAACTTCTATAAACACACAAATAATCAGGTGACGACAACAACAACAAAAGCCACAACAGATTTCATTTTTTCACCCCAATTTTTATTTATTTATTTTCCCCCCAAAAATTAAACCTTCAGAAACCACGTGGAAAATAATAAGTACACATGTCCTACTTCCTCAATCATTAAAAGAGTCGATAGCAGCCATGTGTTACTATTGGAATGTAGATTAGATAATTATCAAGAAGTGTGATTAGCTCTATAAAAGCAGAATGTTTGGCATTTTTATGTTCAGGAGCACTCAGGTGAGTGTCTACATCAGGGGAAGAAGAAAGGACCTCAGCCATGACCTCGGAGCATGTCTCTTATTGTTCGCAAAGCCTGAGATTTTGTGTAGCAAAAGTACACATATAAATACAACAAAACATTGAGCCAGTTCCCATTGTACATGTGTACAGGTCATTCTTGAGACAGGGAATCGAGTTCGTGCAGAGACATTCTCTGACCACACCTGCCTCACTATTGAAGTCACTGAGAGAGAGGACATTGGCAACTACAAGATCGTCCTGCAGAATGAAGCAGGAGAGGACACGGGCAGTGTCAAGATTAAGGTTGTGGGTAAGGCTCTTAAATAACTACACAGAAGCATCAGAAGAATCCTCACTGGGATTATGTAAAGGTTGTCGGTGGTCTATAACCATCAAGCTACTTTTACCAGCTACTAGTGATGGTGAAACAGTCTGAAAGATAGCAGGAAGCCATCTTAGGAAGCAGCTTCCGACTTTGATAGCAGGACTACCAAAGTGCTTTGTGTATATTTATTGAGTGATATCCTACGTACGGTTCTGTATGACCAGTTCATGTCGGTTCCATCTGTTTCCTTGCGTACTTTGAGTCACTAGCTGTCCACTAATCATTTTTGAAAACAATTATATATGCTATTTCTCATATCTGTGTTCTAGATATCCCTGATCCTCCTGGGCCTCCCTTGGTTCCTGAAGTTGGTGGTGACTGGTGTACAATGACATGGGATCCTCCTCTTTATGATGGGGGATCTCCTATCACTGGTAAGGAAATACATCAAACATACTGTACGTATTTTATATACAGTGTAACTGTTTAATTGGAGGCCCGTTTATACTATACCTTCGTCTATATCCGAGTCCCAAATCTGAATCCACATAAAGAAGCAGCTTCTCCAACACCAGCACTGCCCTTACATCTGTGCTGTTCTGTCCTACAGGATACTTCATTGAGAGGAAGAAGAAGCAGAGCTCCAGGTGGATGCGACTTAACTTCGACCTCTGCAAAGAGACCACATTTGAGCCTAAGAAGATGATTGAGGGTGTGCCGTATGAGGTGCGGATTTTTGCTGTTAATGCGATCGGTGTTTCCAAGCCCAGTGATCCGTCCAAACCCTTTATTCCCCTTGGTGAGTACCATACCGGACACACCTTTCAGCTTGCTGGTCTTCATTACATCTCCAGTGCCTCCACCTGTCTATACGTACTTATGCTTGGATATATCACACCCATTTTGTCTTTTAACGTAAGATAATAGTGCACAATCCTAGCAGATCCCTTCATGGGATATACCATGGCACCATGGCCATATTTGAGCTTGCCCTTCAGACACCCCTTTCGCAGCTGTTGCTTTAAAGAGAATTCCTGCTCTACACACAGCACAAGCCTGAGATTTAGAGGACTGGTGTGTGTGTGTGTGTGTGTGTGTGTGATTATTCATACATTTTCCCCATGTTGTTATACAGCATATTTGATCATCTAAAAGCACTGTTATATTCTGTGTACTGTGCTCTTATTTAGTAAAATACAACTAGTACGAAAATCGCAGTCAGATTTGTGTTTACTCTCTCTCTCTCTCTCTCTCTCTCTCTCTCTCTCTCTCTCTCTCTCTCTCTCTCTCTCTCTCTCTCTCTCTCTCTCTCTCTCTCTCTCTCTCTCTCTCTCTCTCTCTCTCTCTCTCTCTCTCTCTCTCTCTCTCTCTCTCTCTCTCTCTCTCTCTCTCTCTCACTCTCTCTCTCTCTCTCTCTCTCTCTCTCTCTCTCTCTCTCTCTCTCTCTCTCTCTTTTTCTCTCTCTCTCTCTCTCTCTCTCTCTCTCTCTCTCTCTCTCTCTCTCTCTCTCTCTGTCTCTCTTTTCAAGCTGTCACCAGTGAACCCACTATGCTGGTGGTTGATGAGGTGACAGATACATCTGTGACGATAAAATGGCGTCCTCCAGAAACCATCGGTGCTGCCGGGTTAGACGGGTACCAAGTGGAGTACTGCACTGAAGGAAGTAAGACACCCCTATAGACCTGTGTATACTTTAATGATAATGATAATGAGTCTTTATTGGTCACATATACATTAGAGCACAGTGAAATTCTTTTTTTTTTTTTCCACATACCCCATCATGTTAGGAATTTGGGGTCAGAGTGCAGGGTCAGCCATGATACAGCGCCCCCTGGAGCAGAGAGGGTTAAGGCAATGAACCCCGGGGTCAAGGCAGCTCGAATCCCTGACCTTCCGATCAGTAACCCAGAGCCTTAACCGCCAAGCCACCATTGCCCCATTTGTCACATGACTATCACTAACACTAATTATAAACAAGTGCTGCCAGAACTCATTTGTACTATAAAGTCAGTATTTCCATCGTACATACTTGAGCAATCAGATCGTGCAATGGAACAGCAGTAAAAGAAATACATAAATAAATAAACTGTATGTACTGCACACTTTATTCATTGTCTAGTGAGGACTGATGATTGTGTATAATAAAACTGGCCAGTAGAGACGTCTTTTTGAAGAAAACGCTCTCAGAAGGTGGTTATAATACGTATAATAGCTGGACTATTTTTCTGTTTCCACAGCGGACGACTGGATACCTGCCAACAAGGAACTGATCGAGAAAACCAAATACACCATCACAGGCCTGACGCCAGAGTCCAAGATCCTAATCCGAGTGAAGGCGATTAATGCGGCCGGTGCCAGCCAACCGCGCACCACTCAACACTCTGTCCTGGTCAAAGAGGTCGTCGGTGAGCTCCATCAACTGCAGCTCCAGTTTTTAGTATTATAAAATGCAAAAAGCTCGTATTTTGTATTTTGAATAAGTTAATATGGAAAGTAATGCTCATAACTGAATTGCGATGAACTTAATACGCTTGTGTGTAAAGAACAGTATAAACACAGAGTCCGTCGGGAGTTATTCTATTGGAAGGTGCCTACAAACGCCTTAGATGATAAAAGATCTATTACGTTTATCGGAATGGCATTGTACTGTCGGTGGTGCAGCAGATGATGAAACGTATGTCTTGCAGAGCCCCCTAAGATTCGTGTCCCTCGCCACTTGAAGCAGACGTACATGCGCAAGGTCGGAGAACAAGTGAACCTCGTTGTGCCATTCATGGTAAGGCCGTGATCGTTAAACGAACTTAATTACGTTTCGTAGAATTGAAACGAAATGTAACAATACAAAAAAAAAACTAGATTAAGTGTCATCAGGTTGAGATTTGTAAAATGAAAAATAATAATAATAATAATAATAATTCCCCCAGGGCAAGCCCAGGCCAAAGATTACCTGGCTGAAGGACGACGAAGCTATCGATCCCACGCAGGTCAACATCCGCAACTCAGACTGCGACAGCATCATCTTCATCCGTAAAGCCGAGCGCAAGCACTCTGGAAAATACAAGATGGTGGTGCAGGTGGAAAAACTTGAAGATACAGCCATCCTGGACATCCAGATCGTGGGTTAGCGTTCATCCTCTATAATACTCAAAGTTCGGAAATATGTGATTAGAATACTGTATGATGGTCAAAAACACAGGAGCTTTAACTTAAGTGTTGTGCAAAAGCCTAGATCATGTTCAACAGATGTCTTTTTCTGATGCTCTGTCCATCAGACCGTCCTGGTCCTCCACAATGTATTCGAATTGAGGAGGTCTGGGGTGACAATGTAGCTCTGGACTGGACGCCACCCAAGGATAGCGGCAATGCCCCCATAACAGGATACACCATCCAGAAAGCAGATAAAAAGACCATGGTATGTATGATTATTTTGTTTTGTTTCCCAGTTTCCTGCTTCTGTTGCAGCAATCCATCACAACACAGTCTCAACGAACTCATTCGCTCGAATACTAACCGCATCATATCCACTTTCTCTATTACGTCTACAGGAGTGGTACACGTGTCTGGAGCACTACCACCGCACGTGCATCACTATCAACGAGCTGGTAGTAGGCAACGAGTACTACTTCAGGATCTTCTCGGAGAACATGGTGGGCCTGAGCGAGAACGCCACCGTCACTAAAGACACAGCAGTCATAGTGAAGGAGGGTAAGTTTCGACTCGCTGCCTTGACAACCTCTCTAAGGTTTAAGCGGAGATTAAAAAAAAAACTAAAAAAAAACGTGCATTCCTCACTCGCGTATCCATACGTGCGTAGCGTTCCGTCCAGTTCCACTGTCGCCGTCTCGGACCTCCTAACAAATATCCAGTTTTCCTTGAAGCAATATTTTTTTTCCTCCTCATACTCATACTCATATTTTGCAGTGTACCGTTCTCCATCTTTTTATCTTCTCACTTTTGTTGCTTATTTGGAGTAAAAATATATAACAAACCTGCAAATTGTAGACTCGATAGAAGGACTAGAAGCTGTTCAATGTTTTTTTTTTTTTTTAATGTTAAGAGAAGTAAAGAATTAATACAACTCTGCACACTGCGCTTTTAAGGGCCTAATGGTAAACTAAATCGGTGTTGTCTCTTCTTCATCACATAAGGGAAATTCCCCCATGATACAGTGCTTGGCCCGTATCATGCACACTCCCGCTCTCCATATCCCCTCTTTTCTTCCTCCTCCTCTCCCTCTTCTGCCTCCTGTCACTCTTTCTCAGGGATGAACCTGAAGAACCCAGAATACATCAACTATGACTTCAAAGAGGCGCCCAAGTTCACGCAGCCGCTCATCAACACGTTCGCCGTCGCAGGGTACAACGCGTCCCTGAACTGCAGCGTCCGCGCCAACCCACGGGTACGTGAGAGATGTGTGTAGCGCCGTGTTAATATCAGCCATTCGCCACTCAGATCAGTAATGCTATAGAGATGCTCTGATTGCAGGGTATCTACAGTACTGATCATTTGAATAAGACTCTTGACCTTCTATAAGCTTCTCACAGTACTTTGGTGGAATCGTTCCCCTTCCTCCTGGTAGATCTGGTGTAAAGTGATCTACACCATCTAAACACCATCTAAACACCATCTAAACTGGGTTTGTGGGCTTCCTCGCTCTCACACGCTTTTTCAGTTCAGTCCACAATTTTCTTGACAGGATTCAGGTCAGGACTTTGCGATGGCCGCTCCAATACGTTGACTTTGTTGACTTTAAGCCATTTTATTACAGCTTGTTGTAACCCAGTCATGACAACCCAGGTCATCTTGAGGTGTTGCTTCAGTATTTCTAGATAATCCTCCTTCCGCATAATCTCATTTACAGTATTCTGTCACGTCCATCAGTCTCTTTTTCAGCAAAACACTCCACAACATGATGTTACCACCCCCATGGTGTTCTTCAGATTCAAAGCCTCACTCTTTTTCCTCCGTACACAGCGCTGATCGTTATGGCCTGACTGTTAAAGGTTTGTTTCCTCTGACCAAAAGGCTACTGATCTCCTTCAAACTCCAGTTGGGCTTTTTTTTTTTTAACCGGTCCCTGAGTAAGAGCTTCTTCCTTGCCTGACAGGCCGTGGTGATCCAGGACGCTCTTAATGCCGGATATTCATAATATGGTACCTGATACCGCCAACTCCTTCACCAGTTCCTTTGTTGTTGTCGTCTTGGTGTTCAGTTGGACCTTTTGGACCAAAGTTTGTTCATCCCTGGTAGTTCGTTTGAATCCTTCTTGAACAATGCAGTGTCTCGTGATTTTTATATATATATATATATTGGTAACTAATGCCATAAATACTGTAAGGAGAACTTGAAGGTAAAGCATTAACTCAAATGTGCAAATACACCATATGGCCAAAAGTATGTGGACACCTGAACATCACACCCATACAATATGTGCTTGTTGAACATCCCGTTCCAGATGTGTTCCCATGTTGCTGTTATAATAAACTCCACTCTTCTGGGAAGGTGTTGCACTAGATTGTGGAGCTTGACTGTGGGGATTTGTGTTGGAACGTGCTGGGACAGGTTTGGGCCTCTTGTTGAATAGGAAGCACATATGGGTGTGATGTTCACGTGTCCGCATACTTTTATTACTGTTGTGGTGCACACCTTGCCACATTGCCTGGTTGGAGCAACAAGGCACTTTATTTCCCACACTTGATGTCATGTATTTTTACTGTACAGTCCTTGGTGATGTTTCTGAGATTTGTGTTTGAGATGTGTTCGATATTTCCCGTATATAATAGCCCAAAGTGATCTGGATGAAGAATAAGATCACCATCATTGATGACCCACGCTACCGCATGTTCAGCAGCCAGGGTGTGTGCACGCTGGAGATCCGGAAGCCCAGCCCATTCGACGGCGGTATGTACAGCTGCAAGGCCATCAATGACCTCGGGGAGGCCCAGGTGGACTGCAAACTGGAGGTGAAAGGTCAGTCTGGGCTTCAGTGCAAGTTATACAGTTTGACTATAATCATAGATAATCGTGAGATTAATCATGGGATCATGGGGTTAGAACAACAATTTTGCTTAATTTCATTAAGGACCGTTAGAAATTTCATAGGTCCATTGTAGCTTAGCGTCTCACAGGAACCAGTACTAAACAGTATCATAGCTGTTATTCATTCATTCATTCATCTCATCTTTTTTTTTAGCTGGTTCTCGTTCCATTCGTATTCATTTATAACACATGGGTTACCATCCAGTTCCTGCCAAAAGTATTGGTTCAGTTATACACCGAAGACATTTGGGTTTGAGATCAACCCCAGTTGAATATAGAACGAGATTTTTATTTCCTGATTTTTACATCTAGACATGTTAAACAACTTAGAATTTAGACCACCCCAATTTTTAGGTCAGCGAACAGGTTTAAAGTCAGTTTATACGCACTGGGTATACCCAGCGATTTTGTCCCATAGACAGCTCTCTGGTCTTCATATTGGTTTGTCCTTTTTAACAACAAGTGCAGTCTTCACAGGCGAAACCCTGGGCTCAAGCCGAGGGTCAGCTGTCTAAACGATCAGTCATTCACGTGTTCCAGTATTTCTGATCGCTTGGAAAACAGGTGCGTTCAAGCAAAACGCGCCGTGTTCTCAGCTGTTCAACACATCTAGATGTAAATATCAGGAAACGAAAGCTAAAAATCCTGATCTCTCGTCTCATACTCGTCTTTTGATCCGAAAAACCCAAACGTCTTCCTTGTCTAGCAAAAAAAAACCAAAAGGCCGGGCCTTTGCGGTTCCGTTCCAGTACTTTCGGAGGGCACTGTGTTTATGAATATGATGTCACGATTCTTGGTACGCGTTTACAGTTATTTTTGTCCTAATGAGGAAATAACTGCTGCTTTTCACTTGCAGATCCCGTAGCTGGCCCGCTCGATCTCAATTTCTGAATCAGTTGCCCCGTTAACAACGGATTCAGGTGTTTTTCGCTGTGACGTGAGATGAGATCCTTCCGCTTTTAATCAAGCTCGTTGAAAGCACTGAACGAGAAGCATGACCGCATTCCCGATTTCAGGACACCCCCTTCGTTATTCCTTTCAGATCTCTAGGACGCGAGTGGATTCGTTTATCACCGCGCCGTGCGTGCTCGCGTCACTTAGTTTTGCCTCTCAGCAGAATCTCTGTGTCTTAATCCTCCATGTTCAGTCTGTAATGACTAAGTCAGTGATGCAGCCTGACACACACATAACTCCCTCACGTAAAACACAGGGTTTAACCCCCTGTCTTCTCTTTTCTCCCCAGTCATCACTCAGGAATAGTGAATGTGTTGTTCTCATCTAAGGTAAGCTTTCATATGGTTTCGGGCATATGAAGCTTATTTACTTCATTCATCCGGCACCTCTGACTAATCCCGCTTCCGCTGATTTGGGTTCGCTCATGACCCTCGAGGCCTTCTGTTCCTCGGCAGATGTGTCGGTCCTGTCTACCCGAGACTTGTTCTTCCGTGCCGCTTCCTGCATGCTCTTCCACCGCAGAGCACCGCTGTGTGTTTGTGAGCAAACTCTCTCTCTCTCTCTGTCCCTAACGACTGGAAGTCTGCGTCTCGGACGCCGGTGTGCTGCTGCTTGCATGGTCCCCGTTCCGTAGTAACCGTGCTTGTGTCCACGTCTAACATAACAAACAGAGGGTGAGTAACGTCCTCCTCTCGGTCTGAGTCAGCCGCGGGCACACTTCTTTTTTCCACCCGATGTCCTCCCCCTAGACGCAGGACTCACGTACTTTAAATTGCTGAATGTTTCTTTTTCGACAGAGAGTAACAGATTTCTGACTCATTCTCCATTTCGAGCAAGCGCACGTGACTACACCGCTATAATATTACTTGTAGGAGATGTTACTGCACTCACAGATTTGTGTCGCGCCTGCCTCTGTATGTACTGACGTCTTTCTTTCTTTCTTTATGTGTCTCTCCAAGTCTGTTTTCTTTTTTTTTTTTTTTTTTTTTAAATCTACTCCCTTGATACTGTATGTACATAGAAGATGCATTTTGGACACTGACCCCCCCCCCCCACACACACACACACACATAATGTGTCTTCCTTTCTTTTTTCCTCATACGCAAACTACGTGCTTTTCTCCCTCTATCTCCTTCAGGAGGCTTTACGTTCGCTGAGCTGATGAAGCGTGGCGTTCCCTTGCATCTTATCGATAAGTACATGAACGACAGACACAAAGACGCTGGAGTCGGAGAAGAAGGGATCTGACCGATGAGGGGATTCAACCAGTGCTTTCCCAGCAATCCCTGTTGCTTTGAGCGCTTTCGCGGCGTGTGTGACCCGTCTTTTGGTATGGCATGCGGTGGTGTTTGGACATGGACTTCTAGTACTTAAGAAAGGTTTGCTCGTGGCTAGCTGTAGGGCAGGCTGCTTCCCCCCCCCCAAAATCCCCGTGTTCAAGCACAGATGCATGTCTTCAGCGGAATTGGATCGTAGCTTCAAAATGTATAAGATCCAGGCTAATATGTTGGTGTATTCGATGTATTATTTAGTTTCACGTTTAAAACAAACAAACAAACAAACAAAAAAAGCTAGCCTAGGGCGTGCCAGTGAAACAGTTCGCTGTTATATTTGTGTTGTTTTTTGTTTTTTTCTTCTTCTCTGAACTCCCTTCAGCGTACTTGTTGTCAAACGGCTAATCTAGTCTCTCTGACATGCTAGCTGTTCAACCAGTTCTACTTTTGGAGTGTTTGTCTTATCGGGTTTGGTGAAGATGAGAATATCTATCTAGTGGAAGAAGTAGCAATACTTCACTTAGTATGCTTGAGTTGAATAAACGTCACGATAATAAAGCCGTGTGGTGTGGTTTTAACAGTATGATACTTTTTTTGTTGGCGGTTTTGTTTTGTTTTGAATTGGGGTTGTTTTTTTTTGGGGGGGGGGTTCAGTCCTGGGTAAGTGGACGGCGGTGAGTACGCACGTGAACCCGGGTCCGAAGTGGCCCGGATACGGACTGTATACACCGATCGCTCGGACCAAATTCGGAGCGGTCCATGGCGCATGTGACTAAATAACATCGTTACCGTGAGCGCAAACGCAAACGCGCCGATGCTCTAGCTGGAACAGAGGCCTGTATAATGGTTTTTTTGCTATGTGTCATCATGAGCCCGCGCGATGGGAACAGATGGGACGGCCCGCTCGGGTACGTGAGGCGGGACGTCTGGACCTGCAGACGAAGGCTGGCGTAACACGTGTTTGCGACGTACGATATCCGATCACAAGTGGTCACTGGAGACGTGTTTAAACTGCCAGTTACGCGTTCCGGGCCGTGCGCCAGAGACGGGCGTGTGAACAGGGCGTTAAATCTTTACCTCGGATCGAATATGTATATTAAATCTTTACCTCGGATATATGTATATTTGTGTGTGTTGTGTGTGTGTGTATGTGTGTGTGTGTATATATATTTTTTGTGTGTGTGTGTATGTGTTTGTATGTGTGTGTGTGTATATATATGTGTATATATATGTGTGTGTGTGTGTGTATTGTGTATGTATATATATTGTGTGTGTGTGTGTGTGTATGTATATATGTGTGTGTGTGTGTGTGTGTGTGTATAAATTTGTGTGTGTGTGTGTGTGTATGAATATATTTGTGTGTGTGTGTGTGTGTATGTGTGTGTGTGTATATGTGTATGAATGTGTGTGTGTGTGTGTATGTATATGAATATGTGTGTGTATTGTGTGTGTGTGTGTGTGTATGAATATATATTTGTGTGTGTGTGTGTGTATGTATTTGTGTATTATGTGTGTGTGTGTGTTATATATATATATGTGTTGTGTGTGTGTATGTGTGTGTATGAATATATGTGTGTTTGTGTGTATGAATTTTTGTGTGTGTATGTGTGTGTGTATATAATATATTGTGTATGTGTGTATATGTGTGTGTGTAGTGTGTTGTGTGTGTGTATATATATGTGTGTGTGTGTGTATGTGTGTATGGTGTGTGGTGTGTGTTGTGTGTGTGTGTGTATATATATATTATGTGTGTATATTTGTGTGTGTGTGTGTGTGTATATATATATATTGTGTGTGTGTGTGTGTGTGTGTGTGTGTGTATATATATTATTGTGTGTGTGTGTATTATATATATGTGTGTGTGTGTGTATGAATGTGTGTGTGTGTGTGTGTTTTTGTATTTGTTTGTGTGTGTTGTGTGTGTGTGTGTGTGTGTGTGTGTGTGTGTGTGTGTGTGTGTGTGTGTGAAAGTATGTGTTTAATTTTCCCGGCTGCTTCCACTTCCGCTGGGTGATTTCCTGCACGCGCCGCTTTTCTCGCTCCGCGGCAGCAGCTCGTCAGTCGGACTTGTGGTTCCGCTCGTGAACATGACTCTGTACACGTAGCCGCCGCGGCACGAGTCTCGCTTTACTCGACGCTCGGGCGGAGACAGAAGGGCAGAGACGGTGTTCCGGTGCCTGGGTGTCGGTGTGTGTGAGTCGGCGATGCCCCGCTGCGGCTGGCCGGAGCCGCTGTCCCCGGCGCAGCTCAAGCGCCTGGAGGAGCACAAGTACAGCGCCGCGGGTCGCTCCTTACTGGAGCCGCCGTGTCAGATCTACTGGAACTGGCTAGTGCTCCAGATCCCGACGTGGCTCGCGCCGAACACGCTGACCATCACGGGCCTCATCATCAACGTCTTCACCACCATCATCCTGGTGTGTTACTGCCCCACTGCCACAGAGGAGGTGAGTCCATCCTGGACCTTCAGGCCAGGCAGAGCCTTCTGCTGTCGTGTCCCTCTCTCTCTCTCTCTCTCTCTTTTTTTCTCTGTGTTTTTTTCCCTCTCCTCTCTCTCTCTCTCTCTCTCTCTCTCTCTCTCTGTCCCCTCTCCCTCTCCCTCTCTCTCTCTCTCTCTCTCTCTCTCTCTCTCTCTCTCTCTTTTCTCTGTCTCTCTCTCTCTCTCTCTCTCTCTCTCTCTCTCTCTCTCTCTCTCTCTCCCTCTCTCTCTCTCTCTCTCTCTCTCTCTCTCTCTCTCTCTCTCTCTCTCTCTGTCCCTCTCTCTCTCTCTGTGTAACATCAGGACGTGTGGATACTTCAATAAAGCGCGTGTTCCTTCACGAGTTCTCCAGAAAAACCCTTCTCCGAGTGTGTAATAACGAACCAGGGCTGACCCGATACCATGATCGAGACCTCCATAGCGATATTATCACACTGCAGTATCACGGTACCACAATAACCGAACACTAACCGTAACAACAGCGTGCGCGCGCGTGTGTGTGTGTGTGTGTGTGTGTGAGAGAGAGAGAGATAAACAAAACAATACAATGTTTATTACACATTTCTGTTTATTGTTTGTAGGGTTTTTCAACATGCCCCTGCGATTGTGAGACGAGGTGGGCTCGGTTCGCCATGCGGTTATAGTCGATATCGTATTTCATCCACGTGTTGTTTTTTTTTCACCGCAAGAAACTCCGTCGAGTCTTACGTTGCTGACTTGGGTCCAGGTATACGGTATAAAGGAGAGAGAGACAGAGAGACATAGACAGAGAGAGAGACAGACAGAGTGAGAGAGAGAGACAGAGAGAGAGAGAGACAGGGAGAGAGAGACAGAGAGAAACAGACAGAGAGAGACAGACAGAGAGAGACAGAGAGAGAGGGAGACAGGGAGAGAGAGACAGACAGAGAGAGACAGAGAGAGGGAGACAGGGAGAGAGAGACCGGGAGAGAGAGACTGGGAGAGAGAGACAGACAGACAGAGACAGGGAGAGAGAGACTGGGAGAGAGACACAGACAGACAGAGAGAGGGAGACAGACAGACAGAGACCGGGAGAGAGAGACCGGAAGAGAGAGACAGACAGACAGAGACAAGGAGAGAGAGACTGGGAGAGAGAGACTGGGAGAGAGAGAGCGACAGACAGAGAGAGGGAGAGACAGAGAGAGAGGGAAAAAAAGAGCCGGGAGAGAGAGACAGACAAAAGAGACAGGGAGAGAGAGACTGGGAGAGAGAGAGCGACAGACAGAGAGAGGGAGAGACAGAGAGAGAGAGAGGGAGACAGGGAGAGAGAGACCGGGAGAGAGAGACAGACAGAGAGAGGGAGAGAGAGACACCTGATTGATGTGAGCGTCACTGGTTACTGGTTAAACCACATTCTGTCGTGCGAGTCC
>CM022764.1:833547-851047 GCA_012411365.1 Ameiurus melas
TTTTGTGTTCGCTAAAACCACTGGATGAGAACCGTACGTGATCCAGAAAACACACCCCGGGTGATGCCTGGCACACGTCCGGAAACAGAGCGTCACCCAATTCGAAGCGCTCGCCAAATTCGTTCCGATCCTTCAAGCTCCTGGATACGAGAACATCCGAGTTAACTCGCTTTTGTTTTGGTTTTTTTTTTTTTTCCTCATACTTTCACGACGTGCCAATGTAAACTCACCGAGCGTTGTACGCCACTTGCAGTGTTTCCATTTTGTAACCGTGCTCTCGTCTTCTCTCCGGTGGACAATTTCTCACGTGTTTTTCTATCCAAATCTATCCTAACCTTCCACCAACATTCCCACCAATTTCCCAACCAAACTTGTCGTTTGATTCGTATCCCCTTTACGGTAAAGCAAATTCTTTAAAAAAAAAAAAAAAATAGAAAATTTGAAATGGTCATGTGATTGTTCAGTGATCTATAGCGTCGGTATTTATTATATTAATTTGACTGGATCGGGTGTGAAATGAAGTCAGGTCTTGGACGAAAGAGACGTAATTGTCAGGGACTATACTGGGTTTACTGGGACCAGGATCGTGTCCGTGCTAAAAACAGGACCTACGGTTATCTCAGACGTCTGGCAGTTTGAAACTGACGGGTTTGCGGGTAGACGCGGAAGAGAAGACTGTCCTGTCTGATGACGCACTCCCACAACACTGCCTGCTTTGAAGATCTCCTCCCAAAGGGCTAATCGTACAAATAAATTTGAAGTGATTTTGTGTAATAAACCTTCGCCGTCTCACGTTATTTCCGATCTTGATGCTAACCTGGTGTGAGAACTCGTGGTGTTATCAGTCACGGTAGTTTGACTTGATCATCTTTAGTTCTAGTTAAGTTTACACACACACACACACACACACACACACACACACACACACACACACTAGATTGAATGTATACTATTTGTCACGGTCTTAAAAAAAAAAAAAAACATCATCGATCGTCACGAAGATCCCTCACGAAGATGGTCGAGATGATCCGAAGCTCGTCGTGTCGTCTCACGCGGGTCGACGTCTTCGGTACTACAGTGAATACCGACCGTCCTTTTTAAACAGGTGTCCAAACTTATACACACTTCGAGTCACCTGAGAGGTAAGCATCACTGCGCATCGATGTGTGACTTTCCCGATGGGCGTGGTCTCTTCCAGGACGACCCCGCCCCCTCTGCCCGAGGACTCACGTCGACGTGAATCGTAAAAATCTCCAAAACTCCAAACTACAGGAACGGACGGCGTCCAGTACAGATCCTGAATAACACGAACTATAAACGAGACGTTCGATTGGACGGCGCGTGGTGGCTCGACCCCTCGCTGACGCACGGGTTTTTCTTTTCACTGGTCTACAGAGATGCCTGGGTTGCATCCTGCGAAGCGTTTTTTTTTAAATACATAAAACATCGTCTAACTGAACAAACGCGCACGTTTCACGTACAAATGACACGTGAGATCTGATTCTCGGCCCGTCCCAAGGAAGAAGAATCGCTGCTCGTGCCCTTGAGGTCATCGTGAACCTCTGTCCCGATAGCACCGCTTCGCTTATTCGAATATACGTTTCATGCATGAATCGAAGAAGTGTTGATGTCAATGTTAATTACATTTTATTTCTGAACACAAGGAGATTTAAACACATAAAAAAAAAGATCACATTTAAAATGAAACAAATGGAGGAAAAATAAACCGGACACTTTTCCAACCGTTCTAACTCGTTTTAATTTTTCATAAATAATAAAAATTAAAAAAAAAAAACCCAAACAAAGTATTTACGTCTGCATGGCTTATAAGAGGACTCCGAGTTCGAGATCAGCGAGGAACGAAGCTGGAGACATTTCCTCGCCGACCGTCTTCACAGCGGAACAGTTCACATTAGTAGTTTAAAATCAGACGAGGGGCGGGGCGACGTGCTCGGACATCGGGGGGAGGTCGAGACGGCCGTGTGAGCGCAGTCCAGAACTCTGAACACACAGACGGTCACGGAGAAATGCAGAGCACGGGAACCCACTCGAGTCCTCGTTAACACGCATCAGAAAGAAAGCAACTTTATTTTATTACCGAACAAAAAAAAAAAAACCCAGAAAGAGTGACGATGCAACGATGATTAGTCGTGATGATCCCGCACACGTCGCTTCTCGGCAGAAGGCGGCGCTGGTGAGCAGGAATAACGAGACGGCTTCGGTTTTTAAAAGAAAGTAAAAAAAGAAGAAGAAGAAATGCAGCGTGACATTAAAGATGTCGACGGTCTTCCGCTGAGTTTAGGACCGTACTCGCACAAAACGGAGTGTCTGAGGTGATCTCCGCTCTCTCTCTCTCTCTCACTCACACACACACACACACCATCACATGGAGGAAGAATGCAGCCGTCCTACTCGGGTCATTCAGTTCCTCATAATAAACTTTGAGATTATTTCTTCTTCCTCCTGCTGGAAGAGAAAGAGAGAGTGTCTGCACGGTCTTAGTCCACATCCCTACACGAGGAGTGTGTCCGCCTCTCCGGCCACGTCCACGCTCTCTCAGCGTCACACACGCTCGGCCTGCTTGCTGACCCTGCGCCTGGGGAAGAGCCACCGCTTCAGCACGATCAGCTACAGAGAGGAGGAGAAGAAGGATACGTTAGATTGTGTTCATTATTTCAATAGAAACTCAGTCAGATACAGTCAGGACCATAACTATATGGACACTGAAATGTGTGTGTGTATATACATTATATTACACACACACACACACACACACACACGGCATCATCCCTAGTTTCTTCTTTTGTGTTGCTTTTCCATGTTTTTTTTTTTTACCGCAGCGTCTCCTCTTCAGGAGGTGAGATGCTGATCAGTTGGGTGAAGGTCTGGTGATGGACTTGTCCAGTCTAGAACCTTCCACTTTCCCCCCCTGATGAAGTCCTGTGTTGAGGTGGAAGTGTGTTTTGGATCGTTGTCTTACTGCATGATGAAGTTCCTCCTGATTCATTCGGATGTATTTCTCTGTAAACTGGAGACAAACTGTTCCTGTAACCTTCTGAATTCATTCTGCTGATACCGTCATGAGTTCCATCACCAATGAAGACTAGTGAGAATGTTCAGCCGTGCAAGCCCAAGCCATGACGCTACCTCCACCATGTTTCACAGATCAGCTTGTATGTTCTGGATCATGAGCAGATCCTTTCTTTCTCCACACTTTGGCTTTTTCATCACTCTGGTAGAGGCTCATCTTGGTTCTGTATTTCTTTGTGGATTCCAGTCTGGATTTCTGATTCTGACTGCTGATGAGAGGTTTGCACCTTGTGGTATGGCCGCTATATTTCTGCTCTCGACGTCTTCTTCGAACGGTGGATTGTAAAACCTTCACCCTGCTCTGTGGAGGTTGTTGGTGAGGTCACGGACTGTTGTTTCTGGGCTTTTCCCTCACAGCGCTCACAATGTTTCGGTCATCAGCAGCAAAAAAAACCCCTCATTAACTGGCCTTGCCATTCTGATAGTTACAGACGGGACTGTAGATCAGCTTCTAAGTTAACGCTCAGAAGAATTCTCAGAAATGGAGAATTGTGAGGTTCCTTAAAGAACATTTAAAAGGTTCCCGTTAAAACCCTAAAGACGTTTACACCCCCCCGGCCCCCCTCTACCCCCCCTCCTCCGTGCCACCAGTCCCTACTAAAGCTGCTACTGAATATTCTCGGACACGCGTGTTGTGCCCTTGCGGTCATCCGTCACCTTCGTCTCTGTCGTAGGACTGAGTGCCTCGGTTCCTGTCAGCAGACCACTTGTGTATTTAACCTTTCCCCTGACCCAGAAGGGAGAAACACAAGCCCCGAGGCCCGATATCGAATCACAGCATGCTCTAATGCGCCTGGCACACGTCACTTCTTAAAAGCGCATCAGTAACCAGGAGCGGTGAGGTATATTTTTAAACTGGCTCTACAATGAATTCAAAAGGTGTGTAGAACCACGTTTAAAAGATGTTATAATTATTTTTTTTTAAAGGAAACAACACCGACCTGTTCCGCAAAGAAGGAGAGGACTGTGAAAACGACCAGCGTGACCAGTACGCAGTGAGTCCAGAACTTCAGCTTGTTCCGATATATTCGCCTGGAAAACACAAAACACCGCAACATCATAACCAAAACCGTTTTAACTAGCGTTCATACGGTGAACGAAAAAAAACCCGAACGCCAGCGTATCGACAGTACACATGAAAAGAATCCCGATCATCGCCGTCCCGAGGTCTGGAAGTCACAAGACGACACGAACGAGGGGGTGAGGTCATGCAAAGCCCGAGCCAGGGACGACGGTAAAACGAGCTGACATCATCGGCACACGGAAAGCCACCAGCTACTCCTCACTGTCCTGTCCCCAGGGGGCGTGGGGGCGGCACACGCTGGAAACTATGACCCTCAAACATCGCCATTCATACGTGAAAATCCAGAAAGCTCTCCATTACAGTCAAACCGCCTCAGCAGCATGTGATCTTGGGATCTGCTTGGCATCGTTTATGGACGCTGAACAAAGGCCCCTGAGACTCGTGTTACACACACACACACACACACACACACACACACACACACACACACACACTGAGGCATAAAGCGTTATCGTAAAACTAATTCCTTCAATTTAACGACACAGAAATGATGTCGTCGAAGGAAAATAACGCCGGAGTCCCCTAACCCCCTCCAACACACACACACACACACACACAAAACCCCCCAACTCTCAACAAAGAGAGCAGAGCAGAGCAACACCTCGTTAAAATCTAAAAATACAACGCACACGCACAGCGCATTCCCAGAATCCCTCAGCGTGTTGAAAGCCATCAGTCTGATGTCCCGGCGCGACGACAGGAACGACGATCCCGAACGACGGCGTGACAAACCGAGACGCTACAAATCACTGGAGCGTACTTAAACAAGACGGGTTCTAGATCTTTCCGCACTTCCACTCGAACGCCCGGCCCGCGCTCTCGCTACGGAAACTCTAGCCAAAGCACACGCGGATATGAAATATAGAACGATACGACGATAAAATATCGAAATGACGCCGCTTGTACGCTCTCGATGAGCGTGGCGAGCAGAAAAGCATCTCAAAACATCGATCCTCGAGGTGGATGCGCTACAAACGTCAGAAGACCACGCCGCGTTCCTGTGCGTCACTATACCCGTACCACTACGTCAGACACACTGTAGTTATCCTGTGTCTGTTATTTCCTGGTGGGCATGACCGGTATATTATTATATCGTGTAGCGGGCTGATACATTCTCGTAGCATCTCGTGTCATCGGTTAAACGCTCGCGCCGCGGCTCTCACCACTCCTGCAGCTCGGCCATGTGGAGGAAGCGGTTGCGGTACTCGCGTGGCAACTCGAACTGCGAGGGCAGAGGGAACATGGACTCATAGAAATCCTTCAGCACGGCTTTCACCGTGCCGGCGTCCTTATGGCTGTGGTCGATGTTGTCGTTCAAGCAGATGAACTTCCTACAGAGAAGAGAGGAGGGGGGGGGGGGGGAGTTAACGAATACGGTGCCTGTTAACGAACGTGATGTACGCGCTGTAGAACGAGACGCAGTGGATACGCTCACCGCGGGTTTTTCCTGATGTCATCCAGCTGGCCGACCACATGCGACACGTTGGTTCGTACCATTTTAAACGCGATCTCCTCCTCTCCCATGATCTCGAACCTAGGCGAAGTACACGCGGGGCGTTTCAGAACAGCCATCGGTTATTTCTCCGTTATTATTATACGGGGATGCGACGTCGTGTCCCTTACTTGTACTTGTTCTGGTCCTTGAAGGCTTTCTGAATCTTCTCTGCGATGGGCTTGCAGTGAACCACCAGACCTTTCGTAACTGGAGGCTGCGCACAAGACACAGAGAAACACACACACACACACACCTTAAATGATGAATCAGTAGTAAGAATCTCCTTCTCTTTGGTCCAAACACGGCGCCGTGGATCTGGAACATTCTCTAAGAGACAGGGATTTCCTCAAATCTAGCCTCTCTGACACAGTACTCTGGGACGTACATTAGTGGCCAATAAGATGAGAAGAAGGTGGGTCTCTCACCATGCCGGGGTCGTAGTAGGCCTCCTGGGTGGGGTTAACCGTGTGGAGCTCGGTCTGATTAGCGGGCAGGGTCTTTGAGCAGTTTATCAGCATCTGCTCCAAACCAGTAAGGTCCTGTTCCAAATCACACACAGAGAGAGAGGGAGGTATACATATACATATATTCACTTGTTTTTGTTTGGCTTGATTTCATTATATTTATTAGAGTATGTTGGCGTGCCAGGGCGTATTCTTCGTCATACGGTTTTCCCGGTCCTGTCGCGAGATCGATACGGGAACACGAGCGACGGAGAAGATCTCTCTCCCCGTACCCTGTAACCCCAGCGTGACCTCGTGGAAGCGCATTGGTCACTGCTGTATGTCTGTGTTCCAGCGCGGTACCTGTAGGCTGAGCGGGAGCTCGTGGATGCGGGTCGCAAGCGTGCGGATTTCTCGGTCAGACAGCACCCCCGAATGGTCGGTGTCGATCTCGTCGAAGACCTGCGACACGTCGAGCTGCTGCAGAGCGCTCATCAGAAAATAGAAATAAGAGAAGGCGAACTGCATGTCCTCGGAGTGGCGCACACGGTGGAAGGACGTCTTATCGAACTCTTCAGGGAAGCTACGAGAGAGAGAGAGAGAGAGAGAGAGAGAGTAGGGAGGGAAGTCGAGAAATTGAAATCTCAAAACGAACACCATGTGACCAGACAAGTCTGATCTCTGAAGCTGGAGTCGGAGCAGGATGCGATCCTTACGTGTCCTGCAGCTCCTGCATTATGAGGCGGTCGATCATGTGCGGCATGTGCGCGGGCACTTTGCGAGACGTGAAGCCAAATTTCCCGTTCAGGAGCTTGTTAACGTGGCGAAGCGAATCGGCGAAGGTGTCCTGCAATCTCCGTCCCGTCGCCGTGCCGTCGGTCTTGTACCGCAGCTCTCGCTCCAGCCGCTCGCCTTCCTGTGAAGCCCAGACAGCGGGATACGGTACAACGTTGACCTTTCGTGAACTTGACTTTAATAAAGCTCCACCACAGATGCGATATCAAGTCAGCGATTTACAGCGGAGCGATCGGTTTAAATTAGATCTATAATGAAGTTAAAAACATCACGACAGTAATCCCTCTTTAATCGAAGCCCAGCGATTTACTCGCCTTGAGAAGGTCCTCGAAATATTTGCTCTTTTCCCACGGCAGGAAGCTCCGTTCGATCCCTGGGTAGTGTTGGAGCTTACGCCCCGCGCGGTGTACGACGTCGTCTTGCCCGTCTCCGTGGTGAAGCTTCTGCTCGGCCTGGTTCCCTACCAGTGAACCGAGCAGTCTGGAGGGCGGGAGTTTCTCCGCGTCCGCGTCGTGGAGGGGCGCGTTGTCGATCTTAACCGGGACGGGAGAACCTCCGGCTTCCTGTTTCTTAAACGCTCCGTCGTTTCCCTGCAGCTCAGAAAGCTTTCTCTGGAAAGCGTTCAGTAATTTGGCTTTGGTCAAATTGTAGCCTCTCTCAGTGATGTCCCCTAGTCGAATCTTCTCATCCAGCATCTGCAGCTCGTGCCTCACTCCCTCGGGCAGGAGAGACGTGTTCAGCGCCGGCACCTCTACGACAGCATCTACAGGGGGCTTTTTGTGCACTCGCGGCCCTTGCTTCTCGACCGGGATGTCCACGAACACGAACTCCGGCTCGAGGTTTGCCCCGGTGGGCTCGGGGTCGTTATTTTGGACCTCCGTTTTATCGGAAACCGTTTCGGACGTGTTCGGTTTAGGAAGCTTGCGAGTGTCCACTGCTAGAGTAAAGCTCATGGTGAAGTCCTGATCGCCCTGGAAGGTGAGGTTGTAGTGGATTTGGGTGGCGTTGTAGCCCTCCAGCAGGAGCAGGTGCACCGTCTTCCACTTGTTGGCGACGGACGTGTGGCGCACCACGGCGTTGTCGCTGACCAGTGCCTCTGAAACCCGATTGGCCAGAGACGAAAAGCTGAAGTATGGACGTAGCTCGCCTTGAGGCAGGGTGTAGAGCGTCTGGTTCCTCTTCAGAACAACACGATGTAGCTTACTGAAGTGGTCTGAAACACACACACACACACACACACACACACACACAAATGAGACTCTGGATCGTATAGCGCTAAAACGTCTCGCTCTCTCGCGCACTCTGACCTGGTCCGCAGTCTCCCACGTCAAACCCGCAGGCCAGCACGTTGCACGCCTGGTCGCAGAACTTATCGGCCAACCAAGAGTTGGCACAGCCGTGGTTGCAGAAAGACACCCCGCCCAGGCCTCCTAAACCACCAGCAAACTGCCATGGCTGTCCAGCTCCTCCCACCGCTCCCCCAGCAGCCCCGCCCACAAAACGACTGCTGCCTGCTCCACCTGAACGATCAAAACCCAACAAAAAAATAAATAGCTCTCGTTAGGTTTGGTTAAACAAAGCTTCTCGAAAAACACCGAGAAGCTGACCGGAGAGACGTGATGTAAGACGAGAGCGCGCTCACCGAGACAATCTCCACCGTCCCAGTCGCAGGCAGAATTATTGCACGCCTTGTCGCAATAGCCATCTTTGATCCAGGAGCCTGGGCAGCCCTCAGCACAATTCGGAACAGGCCAGGTCAGGTACACCTGTGAGGAGACCATTTCAGCTCCATCAAGCTTCCCCGTATACATTTTGGAGTTTATACAAACAGTCGTTTCGGCAAACCCGCTGACCTTCTGGCCCTTCGAGTGGCTGTAGAAATCATCGGGCCACACGTCCTTGCCAAAGAGCACGTCATCGTTGAGGTAGATAAACTTTTGCGAGAGGCCTGGAATTCGATGGATGTGAGTTTCGATGGCTGGAGAGCTAAACGTTGGCAGATGGGACTGGTTCTGGAAGATCTCCTGGGAGGAAAACACACACATCATCATCATCATCATCATCTTCTTGCTAACATCTGGAAGCAAGTGAATTGTTAAACACAAGTATACACCATTCACAAACCTCATGGGTAACCACAGTGACGCGGGGGTTGTCCAGGTTCAGCCAGGAGGGGATCTGCCCATTGGTGACAATAAAGATATGTCGCACCCAAGGGGCGTGTCTCTCCACCGAGCGCAGCGAATAGCGCAGCTCCTCGTTGTCCTCGAAGCGGCTGGCTGACACGTCCTCGTCCCGCTTCGACTGGAGACGCAGAGCACAAACGTCGCTGGCGCCACTCGAACGCCACTACCCAATCATCACAGAGCGCTATCATACTAACACCCCCCCACACACACACTCCTCGAGACGTTACCTGTGAGACAGCACTGAGGTCCCAGAACAGGTACGCGGGACTGACGGTGAGCTCTTTACCGTCCACGGTCAAGTTCTTCTTGGCCTGTTGCTGGAGATCTGCGAAGTCCTGAGCTGTGTTCAGGTGCAGGAGAGCGATGCTGGCTTCGGAGTACAGCTGAAGCTGGAGGACGAAACGCCACGTTACTTTCCGCACGTTAATCTCAGCCCGCGCCCTATGCTCTACAGCCGGAAGGAGAAATTCGAGACAAACGTACTGTGGACTGAGCGGTGCCTTTGGACGGTACGGACTTTGCTGGGGGTTTTTTTTGGTATGGTCTACACATAAAACACGCACGAACCAAACCACTGAACCAAACGTGCAGTCCAAAACCAATCTGAACATCTTCCTACCAGCCTTATTCCTGCTTTTCCCCAACCCCCACCCCCCCTCCTTTTCAGGAATAGTTCAGGTGGATTAGGGCACTCGTCTAACCGCCGGCACCAATCCGAGCCCCCCTAATGACGAGCGCATTCGTGGGATCAGAGTGCTTTTATCACCTCTTATAATGTTATTACACACACGCCGCTGTTGTTGTCATTCTTCTACACATGCCGTATTAAATCCCTCACAGACAGAGCGGACCACACGAGGCCTCCGCTCTATCAATAGCTTTTACACGGTAACGCTGTTTCCAGGAACTTTGACCCTGTCAAACAAATGCACCCGTCACGTGCGTTTAAATGAAGGTGAGCGCAGGAAATATAAATATACTTTTATCTCTGGTTCGGACAATAAATTCGTTTTTTTCCAAGTCACATTCTAATCTTTTGCTTTTTTTGTTACAGGATCTGAAATCAGACATCGTTCCTCCTTAATCCGATCCACCATTCCTTTTTTTTTTGGACATGTGGAGATATTAACGGAGAATATTAAAGCGATGATGTCACTTTCTCGGTCACACAAATAGATTTATCAGTGACAGAGGTCAAGGTAGTGCTTTCATCACCATTTCAGCCGGTCTAACACGCCCTAAAGATAGACTCAGGCCTTTCAACACTCCACTCATCTCTCTCTCTCTCTCTCTCTACGACTGTACCGCTCTCTACCTCTCCAGCTCATCTCCGTTTCAGCTGAAAGCGTTTGAGCCAAACATTACAAACCTTTACCCTGCCCTCATTACAGGAGACAGGAGAACCTAGTGACTAATAATAATAATAATAATAATAATGTTGGGTAGGGTGACGCTGGACGTCGCTGGTGAAGAGCTCGGTGAAGCGGCAGCTGCATCGCGGCTCGCGGGCGACACCGTGTGGTCTCATCAGGGACGACCCCGTGCTCACCTGTTTGATTTTACTCGTCAGCACAGACGGCAGTTTGACCCTCAGCTGCTCGGTGTCTTTGAAGGACGACGGGAAGCCGCTCAGGTAGGCCAGCGTCTGAACCCTCACCAGACCCGGAGCCTCTTTATCTGTCGTCTAGGAGCAAAGCAGCTGATGTTATCGTTAAAAACTTGGAAAAAAAAACCCACATGGACCGTGTACTTACACGTAGAATATCTACATCCAATAAATATGAATTACGAACCGACGTGTTGCGTTTTTAAAGCGAAAGCCGCATTTCTCACCAGATACGCCCTGGAGACGGAGTGCTTCGGAAACTCCTTCGGGGCGTCCGCGTGAGCTTGATCCGCTAGCAAAACAAAAGCACGCAAAGTCTGAAGGAAACCAACGAGGATATGGATTCCCACAGAGAGAGAGTGTGTGTGTGTGGGGGGGGTTCTGGAGCGCCGCTGACCTTCACTCTGGGAGTGGAAGAGAAGCACAGACACACTGCTGTGCGGCTGGAGAGGCTTGGCGGCCTGCAGGAGCTGCTTGGCGGAGGACAGGGCGCCCGATTTAGACGACAGCTCCTTCACCGAGACGTTAGAGGACAACGCCGGGTCCAACACCAGAGCCGGACCCACGATGCAGTGCGACAGCAGGCACTCGGGCCTGGGAAAGCAGGCGAAATAAAGGCACTCGAACCGTATCAGAGGACGACACATTGCTCAGATTCTTATATTGATTCACGTATTACAATCAGACAATAAACAAACAATAAGATCAGATAAAAGATCATGGTGCGACTGATTCGTTTCAAAGTCCTGCCCAAGTGGAGGAGATCAACAGCACGCATTCTTTTCAAGCCTTAAACAATAACGGAGGATGTTGCTTTGTAAAAGATGAAGAGAGAGAGAGAGAGAGAGAGAGAGAGAGAGCTCGATGGTTCATTTTTTTTTATATATATATATATAGTTTCATTTGCATCCTTTAGGTAAAGTTTGACCAAAAAAAAGTCATCAGAACAGCGTGACACGTCGCGGCTGCGTTTCACACAGTTTCAGCGTGCTGCATCTCCGAATAACGCAGCAGGGGGAAGAAAAGCTCGGTCGGTTGGCGTCCAAACAGGAAGTGGTCACATGCAAACAGTCAAACCGCAAACCAAATCTCTCAAGCAGCACGCATTGCGAGAAGAGCTCCGAGTTGCCTCACCTTCCTTTGGGCGCCTCGGTCGTGTCGCTGGCGTTCTGCCCCAGCTTCTCTCTAAGTGGAAAGACAACAGGTTAATATCTCGTTCCAGGACGTTACTGAGCCTCCACGAGCCACCGGAACAGCTTTAGAACGTGTCGTGGGATCGATAAAGACCGTTCTCGTTAAAAGGTCTCCTCTCGGGTCGTGTAAAATCTCCCAGGACTGTTCAGGTGAAGCGTGAAGGCCACGTTAATTTAGATTCGCGTTCGTGACCCGAACGAGACGACTCAGGAGAGGACGCGCTTTTTGCTTTGGACGTATTCTATCTACGGGGACGGGCGACGGATCAAACCGCTTCGAGAGTCGAACGTCTCGGTTCGGGGACAGGAACAGCGACGGGGTTAAGACACACTCGTACTTGCACAACCGCAAGTTCCGTACACTATAGCGTCCAAAGGTCTTAGTCCACTAACGAGACCGATTCTGATTCACGCAGCATTCGACTAAAGGTCGTGACTCATCATTTCCGACCCCAGAGCTGACAAAACAAAACTAAACAACAACAAAAAAATACGCCCCGTCAGCTTGGAACTCGTCTCCATTAGAACCCCGAGTTCAGCACGTGGCTTTTAACCAACATGGCTGCTCAGGGAACAGGAAACACGGTACAGACCCCGAGCACGGGTTTACGCCAAGCGTTCTTCCTCATGTCCTCTCAGGGAGTTCTCCTTTGATTGCTCATTATAGTGTAGAGAAATCTCAATCTGTATCTTTAACCGGATTTCTGTAAAGAGAGAGAGAGAGAGAGAGAGAGAGAGAGAGGGAGAGAGAGAGAGAGGGAGAGGGAGGGAGAGACAAAGAGCGAGACAGACAGAGAGAGAGAGGGAGAGAGAGAGAGACAGAGAGAGAGACCGACAGAGAGAGAGAGAGACAAAGAGCGATAGAGAGATAGAGCGAGACAGACAGAGAGAGAGAGACACAGCGAGAGAGAGAGAGAGAGACAGACAGAGAGAGAGAGAGCGAGACAGACAGAGAGACAGAGAGCAAGAGAGAGAGCACGAGAGAGAGAGACAGACAGAGAGAGCAAGACAAAGAGCGAGACAGACAGACACAGAGAGAGAGAGAGAGCGAGCAGGCAGACAGAGAGAGAGAAGCCGAGACAGACAGACAGAGAGAGACAGACAGAGAGAGAGAGAGAGAGACAGACGAGAGAGAGAGAGAGAGACAGAGAGAGACAAGAGAGAGACAAAGAGAGACAGAAAGAAGACAAAGAGAGAGACGAAAGACAGACAGAGAGAGAGACAGAAAGACAGACAGAGAGACAGACAGACAGACAGAGAGAGAGAGAGAGAGAGACCTCAGCTTTCTCTGCTCCTCCTCCAGCTGTTGCTTCACGGTGTGTAGGTCCTTCAGAAGATCAACATCTGTACCGTTCACCCACGTGTACACCACGTCAATGGGCATGGGCAAACACAGCCTAGAGGACGAGAGAGAGACGACCAGAGCATCAAGCAACACACGTCTCTCTCCCTCATCACACACGTTTCATCACACACACGATCTATTCGTACACTAGCTCATGTTTTTCATAAGTATGTGCACCCCTGACCATCACATCAGCACTATATGCACTTGTTCAACATCTCGTTCCACTCTTCTGGGCAGGCTTTCCACCAGATTTCGGGACGTGGCCGTGGGGGTGCGTGTTCATTCAGCTACAAGAGCGTTAGTGAGGTCGAGGCAACGCTGGAACCGTTTCAGACCTTTCAGTTCCGGTGAAGGGAAACGAAACGCCACGGCACACAAACATAACCTAGACAAGTGCGTGGAACAGTTTGGGGGAAGAACCACAGATGGGTGTGATGGTCATGGGGTGCACTTACTTCTGGTCACATAGTGTGTATCCTGTAGGGCTGACTGCTTGAATGTGCAGTGAAGGTGGATGATCTGCTCACCTGGTCTGGAAGGATTTACCAGCCACGTTGTCTCTGTAGGAGTCAAACAGGACATGATACTGATCCCGACTCCACTCCAGCACCACCTGCGCGCGCGCACACACACACACACACACACACACACACACACACACACACACGTCATCCCTGCCACGTGCAGCCCTGAAGTGTACAATACAGAGTGCGGTGTGTGGTTCTGATCAGAACACGAACCTCTCCGAACTGGAAGGCGGACACGATCATGAGCACGAGCCCGCCGAAGCACAGGTACAGCCCGTAGCGGTGGGACAGACAGGTGTAGGTCTGCCGCTGCAGCAGCTTCAGCAACGAACCGACGATCGCCATGACTCCGCATCTCTCCCGCCGCGCCTGCTACACCATCCGGCTCACTGCTTCCCCGAGTAAAGAGGCTGATTCACGCGGTCACCTGACAGTCTGCGGCTGCTCGCCATATTACACACACACTTCCGTGTTGGTGATGACGAAACACCGGGTGCAAACAGATATTCCGCGAAGTCCCGCCCCCATGTGCGGGGATAAGCCAATAGGCTCACGCTCACCGTGGAGTCGCCAATCAGGCTAGCTAATGAGGATAGGGGTTTGAATAAAAGGACCAATCCCGGTGAAGGGGGCGGGGTTTAAAGCGCAAGTCGAAGAGACAAAAAAAAAGCGCGCTACTGCCCTCTATCGACCACCTCCAAAGCTGCGGCCACAATCATGTGAGCTTCTGTACGAGAACACAGAGAGAGCACAGCTATTCCTCAGACAATCTTAAAATATATATACTACAACAACAATCATAGTAATAATAATCATTTATACAAAAAACTACTACTATTATTATTATTATACTACTACTAATATTATACTTAACATCTTAGGAAGTTTTCCTCGCCGCAGTCGCCACCGCTCACACCTCCAGGGTCGGGGGTTCGAGTCCCACCGGGGCCCTGTGTGTGTGTGTGCGGAGTTCGCATGTTGTTCTGCGGGGGTTTCCTCCGGGTACTCCGGTTTCCTCCCCCAGTCCAAACACATGCATGGTAGGCTGATGGGCGTGTCTAAAGTGTCCGTAGTGTATGAATGGGTGTGTCCAGGGTGTACCCCACCTTGTGCCCCATGCCCCCTGGGATAGACTCCAGGTTCTCCCGCGACCCTGAGAAGGAGTAAGCGGTAGAAGATGGATGGATGGAAAAGAAAATAAATACCAATACTACTACTGTCGCGGAAAACAATGTTTTTAGCCTAAGTCAAAAACCTTCAGAGACAGAGGGTCTGAATTGTTGAGAGTCTGATTTGAGAGTCTGAATTATACACACACAAACATGTCTTATATATATATATATATATATATATATATATATATATATATATATATATATATATATATACCTCTCTGAAGCTGTAAAATTATCCCTAGGCGGGACATTCGCCATTTCTTTCTAGAAACAAACCAATCTCCATGGCCTTAACTAATTATTCATATCCATATGATAGCTTATATCTGTGGTGCATGTGTTGCCAGTTGTATGTTCTCTAAAAGTTTTACCAGACCAGGGTTTTTGACTTTGTCCCATAATTCACCCTACAGTCTTCCTCCTGGAAGTCTTTTCTTTTCTTTTGACACCGCTTTGCAAGCCTAGAGGGCTTTGTTTGGAAACCCAGTTCTGGTATGTATCTAACTGCTTTTTTATTGCCATAGAGTGACGCTGCTTTAGACTAACACAAGGTTCTTCATTTCGAGACCTAGAATGTCACTTGTTAGAAAGTGTTTGAAAGTTTTAGATTTGATGCCTGCTGTGCAGAGGTCTTCTTCTTCTACGTGAGGAACTGGAATCGAACTGAGATCCACTCTGGCTCACTGATTGTCTCATTCAGCTCTAGCTCAGTACTGTTTTGGAGACTGGCCAAGGGCTGAAGAGTCAGTTGTGGAAAGGTCGTCCTGGAAGGGACGTCTGCTTGGGCCTCATTCTCCTTCAGCAGGTGTATCAGGCTCGTCAGACCCGCTCTCAGCAGTAGATGTCCTTCTTTCCTCCTGCTCTGTTGCGACGACCCCTGACTGACCTTCTTCTTTGCGATCGCCTGAGATTGCCATTGGTTCTCCCTTACCTTCATTTAGGCCCTCTCTCACGCCTTGGCTTGGTCTTTCTTCTGAGATGTCAGCCACTGGATCGTCCCCTTCGATCACCTGATCCTCCTTTCTCCTAGGTCTTAATCTAGGTGCTCACTTTGTACGGCCCTCCCCTTCTGGACTGGAACATCCCGAGGTACACCTGTTCTCCAGGAGTCACTGGACAAGGAACTTCTGTCTCCTTTGTCAGTCCCCAGCTCTGCTCCTGTGAATAGATCGCTTCATACATAGCGGTTAGTTATCTTATAGTTCCATCTGCAGTTACTCCAGCGGCAGTCCTTCATTAGAACCTCTCAGATATGACACAGACGTGGGACGACCCGTAAGCATTTCAGCTTGTTAAACAGCTACATTTTAGGTGGAATATAGAATAACCTCATATCCTCTTGTTTGTTGAGCGGTCCTGTGGATATAATTCGGAATAGAAGTGACCTGGTGTGGTGAGGATAAGATCAATGTGGGAGAGAGCCATTATCCCAGTGATCTGCCCTGAGAGAGCAGCTCCAGCCATGCCACGCAACCGTGCTGGCATCCGTGTGCCACCAAATAAACTAAAGACCTGTCAGCGCCTCCATCCTCCTGAGTCTTCGTCACATACAAGAGAAAGGATTTTTTTGTAGTTTTCTAGCCATAATACAGGTGCAGTGTCATAATAGTGACAGAAGTCCATTCAATCTCAGGCTTTTCCTCAGAACACCCGACTCTCAGGATTTCGTCATGAAAGAGGAATCAGTGATCCACTGAAGACCAGAAACTTCACATTTGTTGTGGTAAGGGGTGGAGGATGACCCCAATCATGTCTGGGTGGCCTCATGAGCGTGTGAGGGAGTCTCTGACCAAATTATTTCACTCTTAAACACGCCTCTTGCGGGACCTCGCGTAGGATTTCTTGGGCACAATACTTGGTTCTTTCTTAGAACGTCAAATCAATACTTGGTTCTCTTTGTAGAACGTCACAACAACTCAGCACCTCACTGTGGAAAAACTACTAGTTACACTTTATATTCTATACTACTACTGTTACTACTACTACTATTATTACTACTACTACTACTATTATTACTATTATTATTACTATTATTACTACTACTACTACTATTATTACTATTATTACTACTTTATTACTACTACTACTATTATTACTACTACTACTACTATTATTACTATTATTACTACTACTATTATTATTACTACTACTACTACTATTATTACTATTATTACTACTATTACTACTACTACTACTACTATTATTACTATTATTACTACTATTATTACTGCTACTACTACTACTATTACTACTATTATTACTACTACTATTATTACTATTATTACTACTATTATTACTACTACTACTACTACTATTATTACTACTACTACTACTATTATTACTATTATTATCACTACACTACCATTACCACATTACCACCATTAATACTACAACTACCACCACCATAATTATCACCACCACCATCATCAATTATCACCACCACCATTACTCACCACTACTAACACCTACCACTCATCATCATCACCACCACACACTACCACCACCACCACCACCACTACCACCACCACACACAATTATCACCATTATTACTACTA
>CM022764.1:856047-903547 GCA_012411365.1 Ameiurus melas
CAATCATTTCAGCTTTCGCAGGTGGGAATTTTTCTTGTTTGTTCCCCCACACACACACACACACACGTCAGAATGAAGAACAATTACATCATTACACCACGCCACAAGGTTCTTTCACAAGATGTTTCACTGAAGCTGTAGGACGATCGCTCCTCCTCTTACGGAGCTCGTCAGTATTCCGACTGTAATACGCCTTTAAAATACAGCGTGAAATACATCAAAACACATTTAGTGAGACAAAACGGCACGGTTAAAGAGCTTTAAGATCGAAATCAGGAAAATTCGGTGTGAAGATGAATTCTTCATATAAATCTGACTTGATGTGAAAACATCTTGCAATAGTAACCACGAGGAGAAGCAGAAGGGAAGTGAACGACCAAATGTAAACAAATACACCACACACACACACACACACACATCTGCACACTATCTTTATCCCCACTCGAAGACTTTATTGAGAAACGGTGGAATTTTCACGTAAATGCTTCCATGCAGCAGTTTCATTTCTCTTTCTGCAAAAAAAAGAAAAAGAAAGCATTTCTACTCGGTGTGACCGTTGGGGAAAAACTCGAGTTAAGACTCCAGCTAGAGAAATGAAACACAAACGGCGTTACCCAGGATTTCCCACCGTTTCAAAACCATACGAGATACTCGTTACGTCGTCGAGCCTCCCTCCCTCCTCGCCTCGCTGCCGTTGCTCTCCCGCCTCCCTCGCTTGCTCCTCCCTGCCTCCCTCGCTCGTTCCCTCCTCCTGCCTCCCCTCGCTGTTCTCGTTCCCTCCTGCCTCCCTCGCTCGCTCCTCTCACTGCCTCGCTCGCTGCTGCTCCTGCCTCCTTCGCCGTTGCCTCCCTGCCTCCCTCGCCGCTCGCTGCTCTCCTGCCTCCTCGCTGTCCCTCCTCACTGCCTCCCTCGCGCTGCTCTCCTGCCTCCTCGCTCGCTCGTTCCCTCCCTGCCTCCCTCGCTCGTTCCCTCCCTCCCTGCCTCCCTCGCTCGCTCGTTCCCTCCCTGCCTCCCTCGCTCGCTCGCTCCCTCCCTGCCTCCCTCGCTCGGTTCCCTCCCTCACTGCCTTTCCCCCTTCCTCCTCACTGCCTCCCTCGCTCGTTTTCCCTCCTGCCTCGCTTCGTTCCTCCCTCACTGCCTCCCTCGCTCGTTTCTCTCCTGCCTCCCTCACTCCCTCGCTCCCTCCCTCCCTCGCTCCCTCCCTCACTGCCTCCCTCGCTCCCTCCCTCCCTGCCTCCCTCCCTCCCTCGTTCCCTCCCTCACTGCCTCCCTCGCTCGTTCCCTCCCTGCCTCCCTCGCTCGTTCCCTCCCTCACTGCCTCCCTCGCTCGTTCCCTCCCTGCCTCCCTCACTGCCTCGTTCCCTCCCTCACTGCCTCCCTCGCTCGTTCCCTCCCTGACGCCAGCACGTTTGACCTGCTGTTCTCACCAAGCTGTACACTACATCTGTTCTAGGGTTTACCACCATGTTTGCCAGATATAAGTTTGTGCAGAAGCTGATCGAAAAGACCGGTGGCGTGTCTCCTGGATGGAACCGGGCTGCTTTCGTCATCGCCACACTCTCTTGCATAGGCATGTGCTTCGTGGCAACGTTCCAGGTTTGATCACTCACACCCATGTCTCAGGTGTTCCGTTTGTAATAATAATAATAATAATAATAATAATAATAATACAGTGGATATATAGGGCTACACCCCTCCCCCCTCCCCCGGTTAAATCGGCAGGTTTTTGTCAGATCTTCTCCCACGTCCAATGTGAAATTGCAATGTGAAATATTCAAATAAAGTAAAAACAATCTTAAGAAAGAAAAAAAAACTACATACAATAATCTAGTTACATAAATAATCGTACACACCCCCATAACTAATATGTTTGTCGAAGCACTTTTTGATTTCATTACACCGCTCGGATCTTTTTGGGTAAGAGTCCATCAGCGTGGCAGATCTTTGAATCGGGGAGGGGGGGGATTCCTTTTCATCTTCAGCTGATTCAAGCCCCAGTTCTGGCTGAAGAAAAGCAGCCCTAACGTACGACGCTGCCACCACCATGCTTCAGCGCGAGTGTTCTTTTGATGATGTTTTTTGCACCACGTTGTGGAATTATATCATTATTATACCGTGTGGAATTTGGACCAGAACACCCTTACCACATGGTTCGAGGTGAGTTTTTTTTTTGTTGTAGTGACATTGTGAGATGTTCCTGCAGCTCCTTTAACGCTGCCGTAGGTGTCCTTGCGAAGTTTCGTCGTCATGTTGTTGGTGATGTCACTGCGGTGCTCCTTTTTCTGATTGGTTTTGACATTTCATACGTTGTAATTTCACACCGTGACACACTGCCGTGTCTTCGGACCGTTTCAGGAGATCGAGCAGACGGCGGTCCACGATTTCGGCGCCTTGATGTTCTTCATCTTTGGAGTGGTTTACATCGTAATGCAGACCTTCATCTCGTACAAGGCCCATCCGTACGGCTCTTCGAAGCGCGTGTGTCATATCCGTGCCGTCTTTTCCTTGGTGGCGATCTTGGCAGTAATTCCAAGTATCCTTTGTGTTTGTATAATACCATATTGTTTCAAAACGATGAACGAGGCCGGTTTCCTTAACCGTTTCTCGCAGCTATAATTTGTGCGTCGTTTCTGAAGGCGAACAAATTGCACCGGACGTCAGAAGACAAGGTGTGCTATAAACGCTGTCATCACTTCGTCACATCTCAGGATGTGTCCGTCGGCTCTCTCGTTGTGGAACGGATGGTCCCATTACCTCCGTACTACAGGCCGAGAAAACACCAGCGAATCAGACGTCCTGTTATTCACCGCCTTATCGTTTGTCCTTGTGTTTATTTCTAGGACTACAGTTTCCATGTTGCGAGCGCTGTGAGCGAGTGGATAGCAGCCTTCACGTTCGTCTTCTTCTTCTTCACGTACATACAAGAGTTCAAGGTTTGTTCGTGGAAATAATCATCAGTTCTATACACTTTTCTACGCCTCATCTTCAAACATTAATAAAAAAAAAGAAAAGAAAAAAAAGGAGGCCATTCGAATACACTCTCGTGACAACGCTTATATCATGTGACTGACTGGATTTATTCTTTCTTTTATTGTCCTTTACAGCAGTTCACTTTGAAAGTGAACGTCCAGCTATCGGAGTTCGCATGAGTCCAACGTTACGACCGTCACTGTGAGACATGTCTGATTACACGTACGAGTCTGAAGGAGCGTAGCCGTCATTTTAAACAAAAAGCAAAAAAAATAAATAAATAAATAGTAATAATCAAACCATGTAATGAGTTTTATAAGCAAATTTTATTTTTATACTCTGTTTATATACATGTTATTTAATCACACAGGCCTGAAGGATTTTAGCACGTTGCAAATGAAGATTTTTAATGATGCAGTTATAGCTTTTGCACTTTAAATCCATGTTACTGTAATGCTAACCCACAATAAAAAAGGATGTAACTACACAATGTGCATGACTCCTGTATTGGGAAATAAGAGCATGTGATGTCCTGACTTCTTAATGACCGTGTGATCACTCTGCTTTCATAAAGGGGGAGGGGGGGGGGGGGCAATAAACAAAAGATTGTGTGCATCATACGTTCCCCAACACGTTTGATTGGTTACACTTGAACTTCACACATTTTGTTGGAAACTCTGGTCCAAGTGTAATTCATACTTAGTAAAAAAAAATTATAAAAATCAAATACTGACATTAATGAGAAAAAAAAAAAATCGTGGATATTTTCATTTAGAAACATTTTTTTAAGAAACGACTCCAGTTCTCGTCCTCTTCTTGTCTAGATCTAAACGTATCCGGAGCTTTACCACTACGTAAAGAGAGACGTGTCGGTTGCCCACAGCCACGTCGAAGGCACAAGCGTAGTCCGTGTGAGTGTGTGTGTGTGTACACTACATACATTTACGGTTCAGTACAGAGCCCGTGATTAGGTCAGAGGGCGGGACCGATCGATCAGTCACTGAAAGACGATTCGCTGTCTGAGCTGGCGTCATCGTGGTCTTCGGTCGTCGTCTTCTTGCTACAGTCTGGTACCGGGGCGTCTGGAGAGCTGCGAGTCACAAAGACATGTTACAGCTCATCTACGCTAAGAATGCCATTTTATCATGTGCGTGAGGAACCCCTAGTGGTGGGAAAGTGTCATCACAGGTAAACTGATTGCCGCGCTGATGTTTCCAAACACAGACCGTGTTCCATGTCGTCTCTAACTAACGCCACCTCAGACAGGCTACTGGGATTTTTAAAAAGGCAGATGTTTACTATATATGGTGATTTAGGGGTGTTTCTTTATGCAAACACGGAGCCATTACAATGTGTGGGATTAATCAAACCCCTGTGATGAATACCAATTTCCGTGTGTGTACTGGCAGTACATGAAACACGTATCAAGACAAACAAAAATACTCACTCTAAGAGACTGGGGTCTAAACCCTCAAGGATCATTTTGTTTTTTATCGCCATGACCGGAACACCCTAAAAGATAAAGACGAAACAGTGGGGAGCGTTAGCCTCATGCAGCTGCTCGTGGTATTCTCGAGATGATGAAGGCAACACGAGTGTAACCGTGGAGTACCGAAACAGCAGTAAACGTCTAGCAGGGAAAGAACGAAGACGTACCACTTGCACCATTTTGAGGTATCTGGCGTATCGTGGGTCTTTGGCTACAGTCATCATGTTGTCTGCCACCGGTTCTCCCTTATACCCCTGAGAGCCTTCCGGCCCTTGTCCAGGAACCTGCGAACAAGATAAAACATCCAAATATAGATTTCCTTAAATCACACGAATCTTTGTTAAATGACTATACAGGCACGTTGCCAATATATACGGTTAAACCGTTCCGACCCCTTGTCCGGAGACCTCCGGGAGGAGATAAACAGTTGCGCTACTGGATACCGCGGTCCGTGCTGGTCACTGCACGAAGGCCTTTGTTCACAACTCCCACTCTGTACCCCCCACGTCCTTCACTGCGGATTGAGGACAGCTTCAGAGTAAGGACCAAGAGGAGATTAAAAATGGGTGGACATCGTATGCATCAATGAACATGTCGTATATACACATCCTCACTATTATTCCAAAAAGTCTTGGGGGGGTCAATAACCAGGTAGAAACTACACCTTTGTTTCCAAGATGCTGAGGGTCGTTTCGATTTGTTGGATCCGTAACGATATCGCTGCAAGTTTCTACAATAGAAATTGTACAATAAATAAATAAAAAAAAACAAGTGTTATTGTGCATGCAGTCACAGTCCGTAAAAACGGGAGACAATGTTAGAATGGTGTTAGGAGTTTAGAAAGTCAGGGTGTTGTTTGGATGTTGTTAGAATGCTGTTAGGATGCGCCATGTGCATTAGGGATGAGCCGACATGATGACCGATAATTCACCCCTTTTGTAACCGACATCAATAACGTACTACACGCTAAACTAAGCACGGCTATGTAAACTTCATCAACGAGCCACTTCTTAATGTGTCATACTCCCACTGCACTTCATGTACGGATTACACTTTGAACCGGCTTTAAAATGCAAAGGAAAAGAAGAAGTTCACCCGATCGGTTATTAACCCTTTCACGTATAGTGCCCTCACTTAGACGGTCAATTTTAAATGCTCCTCTTTTTATATTTGAATCACTTATAACGTAAAGGTCTGTATCGCTCTAGAGTATTTGTCATTTACAACCTTTACTTGACTTTCAACAGAAAATAATACATCGTTTACACATGGGCAATCCTTTCCATTTTTAATATTTACCCGATCTGCGATGGATTAACTCCGAGCACAGTCACTTGTGTCATTATTAAAGGGTGTGCATACTTATGCAACCAGGCTATTGTAAAGGTATCCACCCCCCAAACAACATCCAGACAGCATTCAAACAGCCTAACATCCTAGCAACATCCTTACAGCATTCAAACAGCCTAAAAACATCCTTACAGCATTCAAACAGCCTAACAACATCCTAACAACATCCTTACAGCATTCAAACAGCCTAACAACATCCTTACAGCATTCAAACAGCCTAAAAACATCCTTACAGCATTCAAACAGCCTAACAACATCCTAACAACATCCTTACAGCATTCAAACAGCCTAACAACATCCTTACAGCATTCAAACAGCCTAACAACATCCTAACAACATCCTTACAGCATTCAAACAGCCTAACAACATCCTTACAGCATTCCAACACCCTAGCAACATCCTTACAGCATTCAAACAGCCTAACAACATCCTAACAACATCCTTACAGCATTCAAACAGCCTAAAAACATCCTTACAGCATTCAAACAGCCTAACAACATCCTTACAGCATTCAAACAGCCTAAAAACATCCTTACAGCATTCAAACAGCCTAACATCCTAGCAACATCCTTACAGCATTCAAACAGCCTAAAAACATCCTTACAGCATTCAAACAGCCTAACAACATCCTAACAACATCCTTACAGCATTCAAACAGCCTAACAACATCCTTACAGCATTCAAACAGCCTAACAACATCCTAACAACATCCTTACAGCATTCAAACAGCCTAACAACATCCTTACAGCATTCAAACAGCCTAACAACATCCTTACAGCATTCAAACAGCCTAACAACATCCTTACAGCATTCAAACAGCCTAACAACATCCTAACAACATCCTTACAGCATTCAAACAGCCTAACAACATCCTTACAGCATTCAAACAGCCTAACAACATCCTAACAACATCCTTACAGCATTCAAACAGCCTAACAACATCCTTACAGCATTCAAACAGCCTAACAACATCCTTACAGCATTCAAACAGCCTAACAACATCCTAACAAAATCCTTACAGCATTCAAACAGCCTAACATCCTAGCAAAATCCTTACAGCATTCAAACAGCCTAAAAACATCCTTACAGCATTCAAACAGCCTAACAACATCCTAACAACATCCTTACAGCATTCAAACAGCCTAAAAACATCCTTACAGCATTCAAACAGCCTAACAACATCCTAGCAACATCCTTACAGCATTCAAACAGCCTAACAACATCCTAGCAACATCCTTACAGCATTCAAACAGCCTAAAAACATCCTTACAGCATTCAAACAGCCTAACAACATCCTAACAACATCCTTACAGCATTCAAACAGCCTAACAACATCCTAACAACATCCTTACAGCATTCAAACAGCCTAACAACATCCTTACAGCATTCAAACAGCCTAACAACATCCTAACAACATCCTTACAGCATTCAAACAGCCTAACAACACCCTAACAACATCCTTACAGCATTCCAACACCCTAGCAACATCCTTACAGTATTCAAACAGCCTAACAACATCCTAACAACATCCTTACAGCATTCAAACAGCCTAAAAACATCCTTACAGCATTCAAACAGCCTAACAACATCCTAACAACATCCTTACAGCATTCAAACAGCCTAACAACATCCTAACAACATCCTTACAGCATTCAAACAGCCTAACAACATCCTTACAGCATTCAAACAGCCTAACATCCCAGCAACATCAGGGGCCACGGTAAGTACATTTACTCTAGCATTAGTGTTAGCATTAGCTTTAGCATTAGCGTTACCTACCTCCTCACACACGGTGGAGAAGCGGTTGAGGAAGCGGACCGTGTGGACGATGAACTGGTTGAGAAAAGCGACGATTCGTTTCTGCTGGATCGGGGGAACCTGGCGAGAACAAAGCGCACTCACATCAACACTCCACAGCAACATTACCGCAGCGGCGGCGACTCCAACCAGCAGAACCTCCACTGACCTTCGAGAGATCGACACCTGAGCCCACGATCGGTAATCCATCTTCATCCATGACTACAGATCTTCATGAATGTTACAGCAGCTTCCTCAGCAGCGGCTCTGTGGTCCTGCTCGGTGTTCCTGGTGTTCCCGGTGTTCCTGGGTTCCTGCTCGGTGTTCCGGAAACATCGTTACGAAGCTGCGCGTCCCCGTGACTTTAACGTCATCTGAGGCGTCTAGGCTGACCACGCCCACTCCCGGAAGTGCAGGCTGGCGCCATACTAAAAGTCCTTCAAAATGGCCGAAAGTTTGTGGACACCTGCCCATCACACTCATATGTGCTGCTTCCACGAAACTGTGGAGTGGGAGAACTAAATCCAGTGGAAAGCCTTCCCAGAAGAGTGGGGGTTATTATAACGGCACAGAGAGAGTCAGTCTGGAGCGGGATGTTCCACACGTACAGTTGTGATGGTTTAGATCCTCCCTGAAGAAGCCAGAGGTGAACTCCCCGACACGACCCTGTATAGTGTAGAGTCGGACTGTACGGAGTGTGCTGAAGTATCAGGGTGATTTCCTTACATTACTGTAGGCAGGTAGAGATATCCACTTTCAACTCTAGGGCAAGTTACATCCTGTTCTCACTTACGTTAGAGCAGCTATAGACAGTCTCTCTCTCTCTCTCTCTCTCTCTCTCTCTCTCTCTCTCTCTCTCCTTTTTATTCCCTCACTGTACTTTCACTCTCATCGTAATAACTAAGCGCTTCCTCCGTCTCATCTTGTGTATCTCAGCTTTCTCTCTCGTTATAACAGCAAATGAGGGAATAAAGAGGGAGTGTGATGTGTCGCAAGATCACGTCGCTAATTTGCATATTCGTTGAGTCAGCGTGATCATTTGCATAATAAACGTGATGAATGACGCTTTACGAAGAAGAAACGCAGAACAGAATCCTGATTCGTCAGTACAGGTAATGATCAACGTGAGCGTTCGAAAACTATTTTAATGAGCGAGTGTTGGATAAAGATTCTTGACTGTACAACTTTCATCAACAAAAAAACAACAACAAAAAAGACCTTTAGTCACTGACAGTCAGACACACAGTAAAAACAAAGAGCTGTTAATATCTATTTAAAAACTTATTTAAAATAATAAAAAAAAGAAGCGTGTACAGTAAAAAAAACACAAGTTATATCATCTGTGTGTGTGTGTGTGTGTGTGTGTGTGATGAAAAAATGTTCCTCAGTCCTCCACGGTGAAGTCGTAGGGCTGGAAGTCGGTGCGAAACTGTTTGGCCAGAGCTTCTTCTTCCTCTTTGCTGCTTTTACACTCTCTCCAGTCTGAGCGTGTGGGTATGTTCAAGATCGCCTCGCTCGCCAGGACCTCCCTGCACACACACACACACACACACACACACACACACACACACACACGTTCGTAACTGTGCAAGGTACAATTAAAACATCACCTACACATTTCAAACTGAACACTATTGTCCACCTGCCAAACTGTAAAGGGAAGTTCTTCTTAATGCGGTAAAACAGTTTCTCTCCCGTATCCAGCTCCACGTAGAAATACGGCGTTCCCGGCGGAGCGATCTTGCAGCGAAAGATGGAAAGAGAGAGAGACAGAATCAGACAAACTGGTAAGAACGGTAAACGTGACTCGCGTCTCATCGTGTAGGTAATAGGCGGTAGGTAAAAAGGGCGTGGCGTTACACTACGTTACGTTCGTATCGCGTGCCGCCGCTGGTCTGCGTGTGGGCGGTACCTGTTTGAGGTCGGTGTGTTCCGGGATCTCCATCAGCTCCATCTGCTGCTCTTGAGCCTGCACCGTAAACACCTCTTTTATGTCCTCAGTAGTGCACGTCTCCATGGGCACAGGCACCACCTGCCCACAGAAAACACACACACACACACACACACACACACACACACATTTCACTGCAGTATGGTGGAAAAGCATTTGCTCCATCGCCAGAACGTCGCCGGTTATTTTTGCTTAGTGTGACAAATATACAAAGAAGGGGAAGGTTGAGGAGGCGTTTTCTTTGTTGTTTTTTTCCAAGCCGGAGATCCGAGTTTTAATCGAATGCTGCGTTAGAGTCTACGATCACGGAGTGGATGATAAATACATCGACAAACCCAAAGATTTACGTTATTTAAACGGTCAACTGTACGTAACCGGGAATAAAAGCAAACGTAGTTGACACTTAACACGAGTACAGAAGTGACAGATATTTTTATATAAGATGTTCAGGATCATCATCATTGGGAATAAATCCCTCAGACTGTGTGTTCTTCAGGGCAGACAGCGTTCGTCTGCTCAGACTTAAACTGATGACGGAGATGTGTGTGAGCCTGAGGACCAGCGGAGAACCGGAGGCTCTCGGATCGCCCCCCTGCTGCCTGGCGGCTTGTTCACAGGCTCGACCGGTTTTCATTTACGTGGTGCTGCTGGACTGACCCCGGGTCTCTACGGGTCTGTCCGTTCGGGCAGCTGCCACGGTGGTGTCGAGGTAGATATAAAAGAGAGCGAGGAGAGAGGGCAGAGGGGAAAGGTCACTGCACCTGGAGCTGAAGATGCTGGCTGCGGTAATTCCTCTCGAACAGGACGCAGCGACGGCCGCGGCTCTTGTACAGCTTCCTGACGGCGCTTTTGTATTTCTGCAGCTCGTCCACCGCCTCAGACGGCAGCTCCACCACCGACTGGTAATGTCCGATGGGCAGGAGCAGCACGTGGTCCGGGGTGAGGCAGCCTTTAGCCAGCGCCATGTAACACTGAGGAGGCGACACACTACAGCGCTTACGATCGGTTCATGAGTCTGGGGTGTGTGTGTGTGTGTGTGTGTGTGTGTGTGTGAACGGTGAAGAAGATCTGAGGCAGTCAGGAGTGTGTGTGGAACTCACGTGCGTCCCGATGCTGATGACCAGGTGCTTCTCCACCTCAGGACTGGCTAAACAGAACCAGCACGGTCCAGTAGGCTGAGCTGAGAAACAGAAAGACTATTTCAACTCCGGTTTCACTGCCACATCACTTTTGCTCATTTTAAGCGTTTGTGTCTAGGAAATGATCTGGAAGGAAATCGAACGCTTGAAAAGACTTCAAAACCGTCCAGACGTAGGTTTAAGTGATCATCTACTCAGACACGAGCACTTATTAGAACCTGGAAGGTAATTTCGAATGGATTAAGACACACTCGTGCAGACGCCCAGAGCGCAAATCGGATATAAAAAGTGTGCGCGGAGAGAGAGGTGCATGACCAGCGGACACGACTCACGGGGTTTGCGAGGGAGCTTGTGCTGAACGGGTCTGTCGCCGTCGCCGTCCGGCCACCTCTTCCTCCCTGCGCCCTGGTGCTGCTGGTGCCGATGATGCTGCGGCTTCTTCTGGCCCAAATCGAAGAAGAACTGAGAAGCTGGCTCGTCCTGCTCGGCACACAGGTTCCAGACAGTCACGTGACAAAGCCAAGCGTTTTTTTTAAATCGCTACATCATTAGAGGCCTGGGCGTGAAAATAATGAAGTGTGAACCCCCATCACCCCACACACACACACACACACACACACACACACACACCTCTCCAGCAGCTGCGGACGGAAGCAGCAGCGTCTCCTTTCTGCCCTCCTTCGTCACTTTCCTGTACGGATTCTCAGTGACGTCCTCGGGCTGTTTGACCAGCGCTGCCGGCTCCATGCTTTTCATCGGGACGATGTTGAACGCGTACAAGTACTGAAAAGAGAGCACACACGTGCGCGACGGTTCCACCTGTACGCCTCACAGCCGAGGCAGGCGAATAACTTCAGCGCTAACGGGTCTATAAACGTACGGCCTACCTTTTTCTTCCCGGGGTTGTTCACCGTCGCCAGTGCAATGAAGCGACTGACATGCTGGGCGTTCTCCTGAAGGACCATATGGTTCCTGTGCGGAAACGAAAGGGAATACAAAACAAACTCCTTGGAAATATCACGAGTATCGCAGTAACGTCCGTGAAGTCAGACCTGTACGGCAGTCGCTCGTAGTAAGCGCCTTCCATTCCAGCAAAGTGGTAGCGAGGCTTTAGTTTTTCCGCCAGATTCCCGATAGATGAGACGCCACAGAACTTTGTGTCAACTTCCTAAAAACAAACACCAAGACGATTACTGTGGGGTGGGGGTGGGGAGGAGTCTACAGACGCACGATGTTCTGCTTTAAGCAGAAGAGACTTGCCGGGTTGTTCCCATACTGCCAGACTCCTCGAGGCCACTGCGAGGTCAGAAGGATGTCGACGCCTTTAAACTTCGAGCTGGACGCCAGTGGCGTGACGAGGGCGGCGAGATCTTTCGGGGTGAAACAGTGCGCGGGCGACGGTTCCTGCAGAGACTCTCTGCCACTGACATACGCCACCTGCAGGCCTGATGCTCCAGTGAACACACCTCTCCGCCCTGAAATCCACACAGTCCTGCAGGTCAATCGTCTATAGGACTACAGGAGGAGAGTAAAACACGACACTACCCCTTTTTACGCCTTACGACCGATAACACTCACGGACGCTTTTTCGTCCACGGAAAACGAACAAACCTTTGACGCGAGGCGGTTCGACATCCGTCTGTGTCGCAGTCGAACGACAGAAGAAGACGCTCACCTAAATAGATGATGTTTTCCGCCAGTTCACACCCATCAGAGCTGGGGAAATATTTCACCGTCTCCTGGCTCGCAGCTCCCAGAACGTACGTGTGAATAGGAGCTGAAGTACAGGAAGAAGAAGAAGAAGAAGAAAAACATCTGCTCTCAGTGCCAACCCAAGACTCTGAGGAATGAGAGCGAGAGCTTTAAGGAGCCTGGAATACCTTTCTTAGCTCCAGACTTGTACGCCTCCCATTCAGCCTCAGCCTCAGGAGACTTCCCAAAGAAATCTCCGACGCATAGCAGCAGCTGTAAAAGAAACATCAAGCTTCCGTTATAGCCCCTTTAGTTTCCTGTAACGTGTTCAATGGAATGTTTTATACAATACTTACATCGAATTGTCCGCTCTTCTTCTGAATTGTGTTCACCCGGTTGAACAAAGCACCGATTCTGCCTTCGACATCACCGCAAACAAGGCTTTAAAATAAATCAATAATAAATAAATAAACCAATAATGGATGGATTGAGCCGAATGGAAAGGTAAGGAACTGCACGTGGCTTTAGACAAAAACCCGCGGCTTTAAAAGGCTTGGATTAAATTCGAGGCTTAAAAAAACAACACAAAACAAAAAAAAAACAGACTCTGACTTACACTCTTAAAGGTTTCTCCTCCATTCCGTCACCAAAACAACTCAGATCTGATACACCACCATTTGTTTCTTCTCAGATTTGAACGAGGGGAAAAAAGCCCCAGTGTCCGCTGACGTAATAAAGCCGGGGGGAAACAAGAGACTAAGAATTTGTAGTCCGGAATATTAGTGTCGGGTCTGCACCTGTGTAACTGCATGAATACTGCGGTTCAGAGAAAACCGCGTACGCACAACATAAACTAAACGAGAGCGGATGATAATTAATAAATAAAAAATAAAAACCGCATCGTGACTAAAGTTATGTGCATACGTAAGCACTTCGCTGCGTTGCCGTTTCCACCCGGAAGACATATTTCAACGGACCCGTGAGTCGCATCAACACCGCTCACTTCTGATGTTGAATATTTATTGCTTCGTGATGTAGTGGCAATTTATTTGAAGATTAAATATTTCAAAAATAATAATACTAATAATTTTAAATAACCCCAACTACATTTTTATCACTGTTCAAATCGGATTTTAACTTCTTTTTTTTCTTCCTCAAATCGACAAAATCTATATTGTACCATACTTTGATTTACTCATATACGAATAAAAGAAAACAATTTTCACATGTGAGCTTGAGTTACGGTTTTAAAACGTGCATATAATATATATATATATATAAAGCGATAAATGCGGCGCGTGTTTGTGACGCAGTTGTGACGCAGACCGATCAGCTGACCAAACCGGAAGAAGTTTGAACGCTGCACCGAGGTGTGAGGATTGCGTCGCAGTTCATGTTTGTGTGGTTTCTGGGATCTGCGTGGATAAAAAGAAAAGTTCTGTCAAGCTTATAGAGTGTGTGCGGATAGTTTTATACAAACATGATACCAAGCAGCTCATGTTTTTACTGTTGCTATATTTAGTTACGGAATTAATGACTTAACTTAAAAAAAAAAAACATCAGCTCTGAATCCCTGAAGGTCTAAACATTTCCTTATATGGGCTTTGGATGTGCTTCTGGTAGCAGTGGGAATGTAAACAGTAGCAAAATCCCACGTGGACACACCAAAACATAAAAAAAACCCCAACCCGCAGCCATGTCGTCGCCTGAGCAGCTTATCGAGATCGTTATGGACAACAGATCGTATAACGTGAGCAAGAGCAAGCTGATCGAGAAGAGCGACTACTTCCGGGCTCTGTACAGCTCTGGCATGAGGGAGGCTGGAGAAGATTCCGTGCAGCTGCAAGGACTGAGTGTCCCAGGGCTCGAGCTCGTCCTGGAGTTCATCAACACCTCGAAAGTTCAGGTGGCCAACGAAACCCTGGAGGATCTCATCGAGGCGGCGTCTTTCCTGCAAGTGACGCCCATCCTCACGCTGCTTCTGTCTGAAATCCGCCCAGACAACTGCGTCGAGGTCTTCAACCTGTCCGAGGTCTACGGCGCCCATGAGCTGCGCACGGCATGCCTGAAGTTCATGAGCTGCCACTATCACGCCATGCTGCGCAGACCCGAGTTCCACGCCCTGCCCGCCGAACTGCGCGAGCACGTCAGGGCGATGCGGATGAGGGGCACGGCCACGCTGGTGACAGTCGGAGACTTCGTGGGCACCTGCCTGGACCTCGCTGATCGGGACGAGCCGTGGTCCATGCTGCGTTACGTGGAGCGAGAGCAGCGCTGGAAGCCGCTCGCCAACAACCTCCCTCCGGACATGGTTCACGTCAGAGGGTACGGGTCAGCTGTTCTTGACAACTACCTTTTCATCGTGGGTGGCTACAGGATGACAAGCCAAGAGATCGCTGCAGCACGTTGTTACAATCCATGCAGAAACGAATGGACTCACATCGCTCATCTGAACCAGAAAAGGTACTCGTCACGTACTCGACGTACAACATCACACCCGTCGTTGTGTGCGTGCCGTTTTCACGTGTACGCGTTGTGCTTGTGCTCAGGGCGAACTTTAAGCTGGTGGCAGCGAGTGGGAGGCTGTATGCGGTTGGAGGACATGGTCTAAGTGCGGTGGAGTGCTATGGTCCTGAGCAGGATTGGTGGACCTGCGTTTCCTCCATGCCTGATCCTCTGACTGAGTTCTCTGCATGCGAGTGCCAGGGCATGATCTACGTCATGGGTGGCTACACAGCCAGAGGTGTTTATATGCACACACACACACACACACACACACGTGGAAGGGAAGTGGTGCGATCGCCGTTTCATATCCGCATAATGAGATTGTGAACATTTGCTTTAATTGAGACCTAACGGTGGAGAACGACCCTGTTATTCGGACGCTCTTTTTCTCGTTGACCGAAGCACATTTTCTCTCTTTCACCGGCAGAAAGGAACACGAACGTGTTGCGCTACTGCCCCGCGTCGGACACGTGGTCCGCGTTGCGTACGTGCACGGCGCACGTGCGGAAGCAGCAGATGCTGTCCGTGGAGGACGTCATCTACCTGGTGGGCGGCTACACGCGTGAGCTGGAGCGAGCCGAGGCCGCGAGGGCCAACCCTGCCGAGGACGCGCTGACCGTGCAGTCTTACAACGTGCGCACAGGCGAGTGGCTGCAGCTGCGAGCGAGCGCCTCCAAGTCCGGCCTGAACCTGACGTGCGCTCTGCACAACGACGGAATCTACATCATGAGCCGCGACGTCGGCCCACGCACCAGCCTCGAGCACCGCGTCTTCCTCAAGTACAACGTGTTCAGTGATGCCTGGGAGGCCTTCCGACGCTTCCCGGCACTCGGCCATAACGTGCTGCTCTGCTCCCTGTACCTGCCCAACATCCTCTAAAGGTTCGAAGATGTTTGAAATAATAAAAAAACACGACGATAATTCGAGGCTCACGTTCAGGTTCGGATGCACACTACAGAAGGTGGACTAATTAGAGTCCATAATTGCGCTATAACATACCCGACTCCGTGGTCCCGCCCCTGATCGCTTTATCAGTGAAGGGAGGAACGTTGTGTTGCGTTGTTGAATACGCAGGAATGTGCTTACTTAACATGCCACTTCCTTCCTGTATCCTGGCAATCCAGAATATATTACCGTGTGACTGATACACGAGCGACGCCCGGCTGAGAAGGGCGAGTGCTTTTTTTACTCGGCCACCATCGTGACGGAACGCTAAGAGCGAACGCAAAGTGTTAATCTGTTAAAAATAACTACCACTTTTAAGCCTTAAATTTGCACATCTGGCACAAAAAAAGCTCGACCAAAACAGCTGTGACTTTATATATTTTTTTGTCGTTGAAAATAACGATTACGTTGAGGCTTGTGTGTGTGTGTATATATATATATATATATATATATATTAGAACCTTGTTTTGTCTTGAACATATTTCTGTTATTGAATGTTCAGAGATGCCTTAGAAAGGTCAATGAAAATAAATAAAACAAATGCAGAAATAGATGTATACACTGTTATTTGGTTGTATTGTGGTTTATTTTGTCTGAAAGCGCACACACACACACACACACACACACACACACACACACGCACGTGCAAAACAAGTCACACTGTTAATGGACAACACCATTCCTGAACACCGGTCCTTTTTTACTCGGCCGTCCAGCAGATGAAAGCGGTGTGCGTCGCTGGTGAGAACGTGTTGGTAGACCGGGTGCTCTGGTGATGAAACGGAAGATTTTGGGGGTTTGGGGTGTACGGTAACTGAGATTACTGTAGAAATCTGGAATCTCAATCGCCGTCATCATACTCGGTGGATGTTTTAGCCCCGCCCCCCTTGGAGAAGATTTTCTATCCAAGGCTCTTTCTGTTTCGGTCAAATATGTTTTGCTCAGAACTGAATCGGCCGGGTGATCGGACCGCTAGACCCGTTCGTCCGATCACAAGCCGTCGCTCCGGTACTGGTCCAGTTTTAAAGTGCGTCACCACCGTTTCACCACCCGCACCACGAAACCATGACACTTCTGCTGTTGTAGCTGTATGAGGTTAATATCCCTGTAGACTATACTCCGTGTATCATATGGCCACTATGTGGCGCCATAGCTTCATTCTAAAATCGTTTGGAAACATACACTCAATATGTATGGAGTGTAGCTGTGAGGCGTCCTTCAATTACAGATTAGTGATCAAATCGACTACAAACGCATGGAAAAGTCCGATTTCTTCGCTGATAATTTAGCTTATTTCATTCTAAGCGCTGGAACCGAGAAAGAAGCGAGATGATTTGCCAGTGGAGAATTAAGCAGTACGATTATGTACCAATAAGCAAATGTATATTTGCTGTATAATAATCGTTTCTTCGAGATAGCGTGAAGAACCAGCGTGCCCCAATGCCGTTATTGTTGCTGAGGGGGAAGTGAATAGGACGCACGTCTCTTACGGATGTCTGACGTTGGCGCAGGTCATCCACATCTGTATTTGAGCTTACTCTGGAGGTTCAGATTGTACTGCTTCTGTGCGTTCATTCTTCTGTACAGCTTGCCTACAGGGCACACGGGCCTTTCGCGAATGTCAGTAGGTCATCCTGATGTAAAGGTTTTGTGTGTGTGTGTGTGAGAGAGAGATAAAGAGAGAGCACGAGTCGAGCATGAACGAGCCCTATAGCGCTGGTGAGAGATAAAGGGGACGTATAGGATGAGACAGAGGGTGTTGCTGAGAATGAACGAGAGAGTGAGAGGTTGGGGGAGGTAGACAGAATGAGAGAGTGAGAGAGAAGGAGGGAGGGAGGACGATGCACAGCTCTGCGGCACTACAAGGACACAGCTTCTCAGAGAGAGAGAGAAGAGAGACTGGATGCTCAGCCTGAACACCACACAACTCCGATACACAGCTGACCAGCAGGCAACGTGCAGCACAAACTCGCAGCATCGACGGGGGTGGATCTGCATCATCAGGAGCGGTTTTTCTGTTTTTTTTTTTGTTTTTTTTTGGAGCGTTCACAAGATGTCATTTTTACTTTTGCGTGCGTGAGGAACAATAGCGTCAGCTCTCCACACGGTATCTGTGTTTTGTCTGAAGGAGAGTGTCTGCAAACCTTGCTACGCTTCAGGGTCACGCCGTTGCTGACTAAAAGCGAGCTCTTGTGAACCAGAGAGGAGCTTGAGGTAGAGCTCGAGGTGGAGGATTTGGAGACCTGTTGGGTCGAGACGAACCATGAGCGAGTCCAAGAAACGTGAGGTAGAGCTGAGGGATAAAGCCATCATGCACCAGCAGAGGAGACTGAAGCAGGCCACGCAGTTCACACACAAGGACTCGGCTGACCTCCTGCCTCTGGACGGTCTCAAGAGGCTGGGGACGTCCAAAGACTTGGTGAGTGCTGTCCTTTCACTGTCCGTCATGTGACTTTTAAATCGAACTTCACGGCAGTCTCGCACCACGGGGCCACGGCAGGAGGTTTGCGCCGAGCAATTACAGAACCAGGAACAGAAAAATCTCATTTTGGAGTCTGACGGCGAGAGATCACGCCTCACGCGGCTCACGTACAGTACGTGCGCTAAGGAAATGTTAGGTCACGTGTAGAGTTAGAGATTTTTCTGTTCTACCAGAGTAGATTATACTATATACTATAGATCATAGTTTTACACACGCACAGCATCAGTAGTAGAGGGTTAGTTTTGGGGTTAACCCTAACTCTAACCCAGATTTGATTCGATGGCAAACACCCAGAAACCCATTCCAAGAAACCTCCATAACACGTGCATGTTTGTGTCTAGCAGCATGAGCTGTCGGGGCATGGTGTGTGTGTCTGACTGTGTGTGTGTGTGTTTGAGTGTGAAATTGCAGTGCGTATTTATATCAGCACAGCAGGGAAGAGCTGAAGCTTTCCCTCTTTTGCTAAGTAAGCTGGCTGCTGATTCGTTCTGATTCAAACGGGGTGTATCACACACACACACACACACACACACACACACCACCATCTCTGTAGGTACATACACAAATTACCATGCCCTTTTTGGTCAGTTTCATAACAAGCAGCAATTATGGGGCCAAGCACTCAAGGAGATAAGCAAGTATGATTTTTTTTTTTGGGCAAGCCGTTCAGAATTTATAAGCAAACCTGCGCTTTTTGTCATATCTCGTGAACACTAGGTGGTTCGCTGATCCGAAACTGTCCAGGTACCCTATTGTCATGATGACCTGGACATATACTTAGTTTGCTCTGAATATGCTAAAGCATTATGGAGATATAGCATCATGTCCATTTTGGCACGCTCGCCATCAGATTCATTTGTGTGTCATTAGAGAATGGTTTGACCCGATTAACTTGAGTTCCGTAACCTTATTTTCGGTATGGTCTGAAGAGGATCCGATTCGATTTTGGTGAACGGTCTAGTAGGAGCTTGAAAAAGTAGTTGTTGGGTTTTTTGGGTTTTTTTAGATAATTGAACGGGGAAAATTGGACACCGTCCGACTCGGGATGCCGCACCGAATCGAACGAGACCGATCTTGTGATTTTTGCTCAAACGATACGGAAGTTATAAGCAAAAAATAACCATTTTTCATATTTCCAGGCCACTAGGTGGCGCTGTGCCAAAACTGTGCACATACCCTCAAGTCACGATGACCACATGCGAAGTCTGGTCTAAATATGCTAAAGCATGTCCGTTTTCGTGTGCTCACCTTCGAATTCGTTATTCACGTGTGATTCAAGAATACGAGTAAACGTACGTCGAAATTTGAGCAGTTGGTGGCGCTAGAGGGTTTGAGATAGAGATGCCAATCTCGCTGTGGTTAATGTTGAGACTGTCCTTTATCTGTGTGCCAAAGTTCATAACTTTCCTGAGGCGGTTCGATGGGCTGTCACTCACTGAAGAGCAGTAGAAGAAAAAAACTAACAGATATAATAATAATAATAATAATAATAATAATGATAATAATGATAGTAATAATAATAATAATAATAATAATAATAATAATAATAATGATAATAATAATAATAATAATGATAATAATAATAATAATAATAATGATAATAATAATAAATACAGCGTCAGATTGTAGTATCTAAAGGTGGAAAGAGCTTTTAGGTGTAGCTTTTTTAGATGTAGATTGCTCAGATAGCAGGTACAGTACGGTGCGTTGATGTGTTCCATGCACACAGGCTTCACATGCACGGTGTTCTTGCTTCCAATAACACAGCGAGTCACGTGAAGCGGTTCCACCGTTATGTAACGTTCAGATCTGTTGTTCTGCTGTCTGTCCCCGAGGCACTCCACTCGCACACTCTCAAACTTTACATCTCTACACGGCTTTCAGGCTCTCGTCCACGCGCAGTGATCCCGGGGGGTAGGAGAGGGGTGGGAGATGGGTGGGTGGGGGGGGGGTGTTAGAACCTGCGAAAATATCATGAATGTAGTCACACGTGTGTCTGGTAGTCGAAAGCCTTCGACAGATTTCGTAACCAAATTCCTCTGTTCCAGTAATAACAATCAACTAAAAGAAAAGGAAAGAAAAAGAGGGACGGGACGTGCTTCCAAATACGCGCACTCCAAAATACTAAAATGTTGAAATATAACGATCGCTAACGCGTGTGTCGTCTAACTGACGGCAGAGGGAAGGAGGGACATGTAGAAGGAGCAACAAAATAGAGAGGGATGAAGACAACAGCCGAGAGAGATAGAGAGAGAGAGAGAGAGAGAGAGAGAGAGAGCAGCTGGTTTAACACGCTGTGTGTCACAGGAAGTCTGGCACTGTGCCGGAGAGATCAGGAGGGTAGAGAAGACATTAGCAGGGTCACATGGCTCGGGATGAGAGAGCGGGATGAGTCTCGTAATTAGCTTTTAGGCTGCAGATTCACAGAGAGAGAGAGAGAGAGAGAGAGAGAGAGAGAGTCCTTAGTCAGTTAGAACACACACACACACACATTTTAGTTAATATTAGCTTCTGCAGTCCTACAAATCCGAGGCATTACTAAGGTCAGTGTGAAGCGACAGAAACGGCGAATAATGAAAGAAGCGTTCACACAGAAGCGTTTGCGTCAGCTCGAGCGAATCTGTCAGCGTTGCTCTAGTCTTTCTTATACGACATGGACTTTCAGCTGCGCCTGCTTGACCTCCCTCGGGCCTCAGCGTTGTCTCGCCGTCCCCGTGTCTCCGTCGTAAGCACGTTTCCTGTTCCTGTTTCAGCAGGAACGAGACATTTTACACGCAGTTTCTAAGGGACTTCATTACAAGATCATTTTGACTATTTAAAGCTTTGTGTATATATATATATATATATACACATATATAGGTTTAATGATTGTAGTTTACTCTAAGAAAAACCTCAAAAAACCACTGGGTTAGAAACAACCCAAACTGGGTTATTTTGAACCCAACAGCTGGGTAAATATAGGACGGAACACACTGTGGGCTAAACTAACCCGGCAAATTGGGTGGTTCATTTTAACCCAGCGATCGGGTTGTTTTTGAACCCGAAGGACGGTTTTCGTTTTGACAAAAAAGAAAACAAAAAAACGGCGAGTTGATTTTATTTCAGAAATGGGTTCGTATCTTCAGGATGATTTTTGCTCCGTTGAAAACCACATTATAAACAAACATGTCAGCACGGTCTCTCCTCTATTCGTGCACAAGAACGCGTTCAGAGATGTAATGCTAGAGCCGCTAGAGTGGTTAACCTTGAGTCGAACTTTTGGCCTCGTTCCGTTAGCCACTAGCCAAGTTTCCGTCCACTTTTCGCGCATTTCAGCGGTTTATTACCTTAACATCAGTTACGAGTTGTTTCTCTCACACACATACACACAGACACACACACACACACACACACACACACACACACACACACGCGCACGGACAATCGCACAGAAGTCCAACACTGCGAATCACACTTTGCGCAGCACAATATCATGTGAATGGGCATGAAATATTTACAGAGAGGGTGTGACAAACACAAACCTCAGCTCTCATCTTCTCATCTTGATATATACACCGATCAGCCATAACATTAAAACCACCGGCCGAAACTGTCCCGAGCCTCTTATGGCTGATCTATGTATGCTTGTTGGAGACGTTACAGGTTTTTAAAGGAGGCCTGAAAGCTCAGCTCTTTCACTCTCGAGGCGACTGAGAGAGGAGCTGTGTTGTTGGTAACGTCGCCACCTCACAGATCCCAGCTTCACCTCACCTTCCCACACCCACTGACACCTTCAACACACCCGCTCACCTGACAACCCAGCACTACACCCACACAACCAGCTCACCTCACAACCCAGCTTCACTGACAACCCAGGTTCACCTCACAGATCCCAGCTTCACCTCACAGATCCCAGGTTCGACCGTGAGCTCGGGTTACTGTCTGTGTGGAGTTTATGTTCTCCGTGTGTCTGCATGGGTTTCCTCTGGGTTCCTCTGGGTTCTGAAGCGTTTGGCTGAATGTGAGCAGATAATAGAACTCTATACTCTTCAGCACTCACATCAATAAATACAAGAGAATCCGTTTCACTGGCAGGACACGTCCACGCAATATGCATCCGATCATGAGAAGCTCCTTCCCTTCTCCACACTCTTCTCTTCCCATCGTTCTGCTACATGATGTTCTTTGTCTCATCTGTCCAGAGGATGTTGTTCCAGAAATCTTTTTATTCATTTTTTTTGGCAGACTAGTAGTAAACCCTCTGTATTTACTCCGGTGAAGTCTTCTCCTGATTGTTGACCCAGATACACCTACCTCCTGGAAACTGTTCTTCATCTGGCCGACTGCCGTGAACGGGGTTTTCCTTCTTTCACCACTCTTCTTTCACGCACCACAGTTGTTCTGTAATGTTTCTGCACTCTCTTTCTCTCTCACTCTCTCTCTCTCTCTCTCTCTCTCCGATGGGTTTGTTTTGATTTTTCAGCCTCTTTGGCCTTCATGTTGAGAGCTAACAGCAACAGATTCCAAACGCAAAGTGGACAAACTGAGGGAATAACACACACCTGGCCATGGAACGACACGGAGCAGCCAATCATCCAATTATTTTTGGTCCCTTAAAAAGTGTTGGAGCACGTATACAGACCCGAGCGTGACGTAAATCCCTTGGATTCAAGCCGAACGTCTGCACTTTAATGCTATTTAATTGAAACTCTTTGACACTGTGGTAGACAGCTAAAGACAAAAATAAGCACCAAACTGCTGACAAATGATATCTATATCGCAGGACACGGGAATATTGTGGTTAATGTCTCCGAGTCCTGAGCAGTCGTGTCTGCACGAGGCCGCGTGTCATGATGCTTTTGAAGGTCGTTTTATTACAACAGAGGGCAAATTAGATTCCTGTAATGCGTTTCTCTCGGACTTCCCGTATTTGGAACGTGTCTCATGTGGTTTGGTGTGACGGAGGCGGTCTTAGGCAGACTAGCGCTATATGCTGTGACAGGTTTTATTATTGGACTCATCCCTCAACCCTTACAGGGGGCGAAAACTAAATATCCATGTTTGTCATTTTCTTCGACCTAATCATAGAATGAACTAAACACGTTACACTACAGTCTTCAGTGCTTTATCCTGGACAGGGTCGTGGTGGGTGTGAACACACTGCGCATGGGACAAACACACAGTAACACACACACTCACACTTGGGTACAGTTTAGACATGGCAGATTCGCCTACTTGCATGTTTTGGGGAGGTGAAAAGCGGAGAACCCTGAGACTCATGCCCTGTATATACAAACGACAGCGTCTTTGTTGTTTCAGTTACACCGGGCACACGGTGAGAGTGCTGCTGGTGCTTTTAGGACACAGATCGAGCAGAGCTTGATGTAGAGCAGACTCGTCTTGGCCTGCACCTGCCACCGCTGACCAAACAATTATATTCCACATCCTTTATGTGAAACTGTATAGTGTTTAGATTGCCCATTTTAATGTGCAGCCCTTGCACAGCACGCCCTATTTGTAATAATATTGGCACCCTTCATAAATCTTCGCATAAATTTTATTGTAACTGTATTGTTTAACCTTTTGATCTTTTGTTCCAAAATTTCACAAAAATACTCTGCTGTGATGGACATCAAACAATTGCAAACAACACACAGGTTCACATATAAATAAATAAAGATCTTTGTTAAATATAGGTGTGCAATAACAATTATTGGCACCCTTTTAGTCAATACTTTGTGCTACCTCGCTTTGCCAGGATAACAGCTCTGAGTCTTCTCCTATAACGCCTGATGAGGTCGGAGAATACATGGCGAGGGATTTAAGACCGTTCCTCCATACAGAACCTCTCCACATCCTTGTGTTGTGTTGTTGATGTATGTTTTGGATCATTGTCCTGCTGGAAGATCCAACCATGGCCCATTTGAATCTTTCTGTCAGAGACAGTCAGGTTTTCATTTAATATCTGTTGATATTTGATAGAGTCCATGATGCCATGTATCCTAACATAATGTCCAGGTCCTCTGGCAGAAAAACAGTCCCAAAACATTAAAGATCCTCCTCCATATTTAACCGTGGACATGAGGTACTTTTCCATATCTCTACCTCTCTGTGTGCTCCAAAACCACCTCTGGTGTTTATTACCAAAAAGCTCTATTTTGGTTTCTTTTGACCGTAGAACCCAATCCCATTTGAAGGTCCAGTCGTGTCTGACACACTGAAGACGCTCGAGTTTGTTTTAGGATGAGAGTAGGCGCTTTTTTCTTGAAACCCTTCCAGACAGCTTGTGGTGATGTCGGTGACTTCAGATTGTAGTTCTGGAGACTTTCTGACCCCAAGACACGGCTAACTTCTGCAGTTCTCCAGCTGTTATCCTTGGAGATGTTTTAATCCACTCGAATGTCCTCTTCAGTGTGTTGAGACGATACAGACACGCGTCCAATTCCAAGTCGATTCATAACATTTCCAGTGGACTGGAACTTCTTCATTATTGCCCTGATGGTGGAAATGGACATTTTCAATGCTTCTGCTATTTTCTTATAGACACGCCCCATTCTGTGAAGCTCAACAACCTTTTGCCGCACATCACAGCTACATTCCGACCCATACTAACTCATACTGATCCACACTGACCCATACTGACTCACAATGACCTACAATGACGCATACTGACTCATACTAACCCACACTAACCCACACTAACCCAGATTGACCCACACTGACTCATATATCAACACTGTTCTGCTGTTTCTTAATGCCATGCTTCTGGATGGTGATTGTGGTAGTCACTTGACACAGAATAGTGAGGAACCAATGTGAATTAATTGGAAACGTCAAAAACAGCACACGACTGAAGCTGTATAAACAAGATTTCTTTTTTCCTTTTCCGTTACTAGCCCACTTCCGGCTGATCTAGCCTAATTCAAAAATTAAAAAGTGAAATTTGCGTCCAAAGTACGAAAAATTACATCCTACAGATGACACAGTATCTGATCATTGCAATGCATAAGGCTTCTCAAAATCAAGTAGACTGGTACAGAAAAAGTTCAGATAAACGCCAGGACAAAGGGATGTCTGAGGCGGGAAGGTCGATAAGGGCGTGGCTGATGTGAACGTGCACACACTGTCCAACACTCTCGCAGCTCTGGACAGTTCTATAGCAAATCCATGTCCTGCTCTGCTGGAAACTGTTCTAAAAGTCCCTCAGCAGATCGCCGTACTGATATCAATAGCAAGCGGGCTGCTGCGGTTCAGGTGGTAGAGCGGGTTGTCTGTGGTAGGGTTGGCGGTTCGAATCCCGGCCCACCTGACTCCACTATCCTAAGTGTCCTGAACCCAAAGTTGCTCCCGCAAAGCAGGCCAGCATCACACACACCGCGTGCCTGGTAACTGAAACAATAAACTATAGTATATAGATACATACACACTACATGTCCAAATGCGTGTGACCACCTGACCATCACACAGTCATGTGGTTCTTCCCCAAACTGTTACCACAAAGCCTGAAGCACACGTTCGCATAGCGACAAAGTGGCTCAACTATAACATGCCCCTTGACATCACTTCCTCTTCCTTTCTTTCCCTTTTACAGCAACCTCACAGCATTGTGCAGCGGCGCCTCCTAGAGGGTAATATCTCTCGGCTGTGCGGGGAGGCACGAGACACCCCGTCCCGCGTCCGATCGCCGCTCGCCGACAGCAAGGAAGGTGCTGAGGCAGAGGAGAGGAGCGAAAGCACCGTAGACGACTCCACTGAGGAGCGAGAGTCACCGGAGGAGAGCGAGAGAAGTCTGAGATCTGACGAGGAGGACGAGGAGGATGATAACAGTGATGCTGTTGGAAAGGCCGCGAGGGACAGTGGAGAAGACGGAGGACCAGAGGAGAGCGAGGGAGTGTCCACCCTCTCGACTCTGCAGGTGCAGTGCAAGGTATGAAGCAGACTGTGTTTCCTGTTTACTTGCAGACGGAGAACACACTCATACCGACACAACCTCGCTCAAGCCCGTTTCTAATGACTCATAAATTTCCATTTATGACTCATATAAATATGTAATCTTTTCATACTTCAAGTGTGTCAGCAACAAAGCTAATGGAGCCTGAGTGCAGCGCGCTAGAGCACGAGAACAGTTGGTCTCAACCCCTGCGTGACTGACGAGAAATAATCAATTCATCAATGCGGTCATTAAAGAGGCTTGTTCCAGAGATCTTTTTAAAAATGTATACTGGCTGGATGAAGAATAAATGACCTAAAACGTCTGGCCAGTTTTGAAAAGGAAAACTTTATTCCCTTCACCCGAGAACTCCCACTTTATATGAAATAGACAAAAGCAACCCCCATAGCCCCCCAAAACCCCCACCCCCACCTCAGTGCTTCAGTATGGACGCTGCGATAAAAATAGAGGCCCAATTAAATCCGACTACGCTCGAGGGCTACGAGCGAGCGGAGAGCTGCTCATGTCCACAGCTTCGACCCGATCAAACGGGAGCTGACCCCAGCATCCAGAGCCACGCCGACGGGCCGTGACAATCCAATTACAGCACTGTCACATTACCTCCAGGTCAGAGATTCTCGCATCGTCACATCCGCATGCAGTTGGCTGAACATGTTATGGATGCTCGTGTCGAGGTGTTGCGTTACTGTAGGAGCGCTGAGAGAAAAGGGAATTCATTTACATTTAAATGGAGCTTTGGTCACGAGGTGATGGCGATGCTTTTAACAGAGCGACTCACGGCACCGCGGTAATGCTTTTTCTTCTTCCTCTTCTTCTTCTTTTCAACGGCTCCCTGATGTGTTCGAGGTCAGCGAGATCACACACACACACACACACATTAATTTGTCTCTGCTTCCATAGAGTGTAGCTCGCTTATTTCATGGCTTGTTTTATCTCTTCTGTTCAAACCAACGGAGATGCATTATAACCACACTTTAAACGATACATGATGGAGAGAGCGAGAGAGAGAGAGAGAGAGAGAGAGAGAGAGAGAGAGAGAGAGTACTTTATTTATCCCTGAGGGAAAATCGTTGTTTTTTGTTTTTTTTTTGTTGCAGCAATACAGTAAACAACAGAAATTACACAATCGCTGCTGCTGATGAAATGGCTGAGGTAGAGGGGTACAAGCTGAAAACCTCTACAAGGGGGGAATAAAAACAAAGAAAGAGCGCAAACAACGGCATCATGGTGTCGAAGCCAGCGAGGTTGGAACAATACTTAAGTACATATAGTTAGTTCTACAGATCTGGAACAACGTTTCACCGGCGTGGTGGAAACTGCTTTAATGTGGTAGGAAACTTGAGGTGTGTCAGCAGTGGTGTAGGAACATCGACCACTCGCTTTTTACGCTGCAGGAAACGCATTGTAGGGCGCAACGTCGCTTTCAGACGTTCTAGCTAGAACAACATCTTCAAAGACCCTCAGTAGTTTTCTTTAAAAACAACATTTTTTAAACTATAAACCTGCTGTCATTTTACATATGCTAATTTAATCTGTGCTCATGTATTATTCATATTCACAAAGGCCAAGTTACTGCATGTGATAGAAAGGATTAATGAAAAAAAGTAATCCCCGCTTTCCCGCTCCAATCTTTGTGATATATATCTCACAACAGAAATGGAAATTTATTTGTGGAAATGATTTATTTAATTAGATTATTACTTATTTATTTATCTTATTTAATCTTAGAGTTTGTTTTTTTTTTTAACCATGGCCAATCCGATCATTAACTTTATCCACTTCTCTTCCTTTGCTGAAAAAGTGAGTGTGGGGCAGAGAACATCCTGCCCCAATGGAGCTCTATTAGTGCTTGTTGCAATTCCCATTTCTGACCACTAGGGTTAATAACTAACCTAAGCTAAGACGCTAAGTGGAACAGCGAGTGTGCTGTTCTGTGTTTGCGCAGAACATCTAGAAACACGAGCAAATCGAGAACAAATTGCTTAGATCTGGCAAATAGTAACATTCTTTTTAACTGCTGGTCACGCCAAAGAAGTCATTATTATTTTAACGGAGTTTAAGACGTATGGCGTTGCGAATAACGAATTTATAAGGATATTAACGGTCAATATAAGCGGTGGAGCTCTGCGCAACCTGCGCCCTAGTCACACCGTAGTTTGTGCCAGTTCGTGCGTTAGGACTCGAGCATAGCAGCCATATGTCACAAGTGCATCGCAAAATCCCGTCGAATGTCTCCGCTGTTTCTTCCTCCCACGTCAGTGAAGAATAATCCTCTAAAAATGCCCCCCTTCCACATTTCAGCAGAATTCAGACTAATACTGCTGACGTGACATGATGCAGCGGGGGAAATAACTGCTTGACTGGGTGGTTAAATTGTAGTCTGCTGATCACGCCGATTCCACCGATGTCTAATCCGTGCTGACGTATTGTCACAACAGACAAACAGGAAAACTACTGAATCATCAGAAAGAGAACACGAAGGTGGGTGTCGGAATTGTTTGGCTCTGCTGGAACATTAGATCATGTGGTAAGATCATGTGGCGCTTTCCAAGACGGCGACCATGTTAATAAGAAGATCAATCCGTAGACTAATAATCCACAACTAAAAGAAATTGGATTGGAATTAATGGTCCGTTACTGCCGAGCGTTACCGTCAGTGTCGCTGTTTAAGTTGCTCGATTTTAAGAAATCTAAGACGTTTAAAGACGTGTTCATAATCGATGTGATTAAATCTTCCTGCTTACAACGTGTCGACTCCAAGCACGGACTTCCTGCCTAATAAATATACCCCCCCCCCTCCCTCGACAGGTGGCGCTGTAACGAGATAATCAACATTATTCACGTCACCTGTTGAATGCTGTGTTTTAATGTATATGTTACACTAATTCCACATTATTTCCAAATGACTTGTCCAGAAATGTCCAGGTTCTATCTGAAAGGAAAGTAGCTGTCGTTGCAGTACGAGTGGAAAACTTTAACCTCTGTGTGTGTGTGTGTGTGTGTGTGTGTGTGTGCGTGTGTTGCAGTGTGGTGATGCCGAGGTGAAGGTATCCATTAACACAGGCTGTCAGTACAACCATATCTCCAGTACATGCTGCAGAAGGCTGGGGTGAGTCAGAAATATTAACACACTTACACACATTAAAACTTGGGAGAGGACACTTCCATTCGAGTTATACTGTAGTACTACTTATACCACTAATACCACTGCGTGTGTGTGTGTGTGTGTGTGTGTGTTGTAGACTGAAAATCAATCCCAAGATTAAGCCAGTCAGTGAATCCACGCATAACGCCGTGACGTCCGTGGAGATCCAGATTGGTAGCGAAAGAGTGCAGTGTACGGCTCAGGTCATAGGTAACACCGTCATTCTATAAGCTATGCTATATGACCAAAAGTATGTGCACCTCTAACCATCACATCGCACCTATATGTGCTTGTTGAACATCCCATTCCAGATTTGCGCCCCATTTGTGCTGTTATAATGCGCTCCACTCTTCTGGGATGGCTTTGGGGATTCGTGTTCGTTCCGCTCCAAGAGCGTTAGCGAGATCATCGGCCACTGATGTTGGGGTGAGGAGGCTCCGGTTCCGATTCATGCCAAAGGTGTTCAACGGGGTCGAGGTCAGGGCTCTGAAGTGTTCCCAAGTGCACTCCGAAACACACCGTGTCTTCATGGAGCTCGCTTTGGGCACAGGGACACTGACACGCTAGAACAGGTTCCAGCGAAAGTAAAGCGGAACGCTACGGCGTACAAAGACGTTCTATACAATTGCGTGCTTCAAACTTTGAGGGACAGAGAAGACGCGAGAAGAAGCACATACGGGTGTGATGGTCAGGGGTCTACATACTTTCGAGCATATAACGTATTAGTTCAAGCTCATGAACTCGTTTTGGAACACCAGCAAAGGATGTGCATAAATCTGTGTATTTGTCAGACTTTTCCATGCTGTGTTCACAGACGACGAGGCGTTTGAGCTCTGCCTGGGCCTACAGACTCTGCTGGAGATCAAAGTAAGACGTTATTTGCTTTGCTAGTGTTCGATCGTTTCCCTACGAGCAGTACGACGTGATTAGCCGTCGGCGTTTTAAAGCAGGAAACGATTAACAGATAGCATCTGCATCGCATCGCTATTGCTAAATGGAAACCAGACCTCCGTAGCGAATTACTTCGTCAGCTTTAATCCCGCGAAACTGGGATCTGATCATAGACAACAGCACCGGCACCAGCTGATTTCTTTTGTGTCTTTAGTCTGAGGTAATAGAAAAAAAAAACTAAAGATAAGGTGTCCTGCGTTCAGTTCAGATCCCGATTCCTGATTTTTGGGAAAGCAAACAGAAAAGCGTTTCTCGGGATGGAGAGCTCTCTCAGTGCTGCCGAGGATTTAATCGAGAACTTAAAGCTGAAATCCACTTCAGTCAAAGCGGTACTGATGGCAATGGAGCCGGAGGGACATCGTACAATTTCTCTCTGATTAGACGTCTGTGCCAGAACCATCCCGTTGGGAATTTTCGTTTCATTTTCCAACTTAGTTGCCAAGTGCTCGAATTAGCTCCAAAAATAGATATTTAAAAAAAAAAAAAAAGTGCAGAAAAGAAGACACATTAGTATAAAAAACTGTCACTCATCTCCGAGGAGACCGTTTCACGCATGCGTACGTTCTACGGAGGAAAAAGCGGCTGCGTCGACGCCCTAAAGACCGTACGCGAATATGACCCTGTGTTAATCAACACGACGGTTCATATCATGGTATAAAGAACATGTCGATGTACTGATCAAATACACTTTCGAAGACAACTAGAAATGTGTGGAATTGTGTCTTATCGTGTTAGTCAGTGTTAATTCTCCCGGTGTGTCCACGGAATAATACTTTGTTACTGAATAAGAAGATAAATCAGACTTTAGGGATTAGACTTCATATAAAGGAGCTATTTTCCAAACAAAAACAACACCGCTAAAATGTGCATTTTATATATATATACACATACATAAAATACAGTATCTCACCAAAGTGAGTACACAAAGCTCTTCCCCCAGATCCTATCGTGGTCCGACTACCACACGGTTTGCAGTTAGCAAGGACCGTCATGACGTCGCGTTCAGGTGCACTCGGATCTTCAGGTCCAGCTCTAGAAACAGGCTCGTAATGATTTCTGAGGATGTTCACTTTTTTTTCTGTTATAAGCTCGTATGAGGTCTAAACACTATAATAGCATTGCTAGCTAAAAAACGGCTAGCTAAACAAGAAGCTAGCTAAAAGACGGCTAGCTAAACAAGTAGCTAGCTAAAAGACGGCTAGCTAAACAATTAGCTAGCTAAAAGACGGCTAGCTAAACGACGGCTAGCTAAACAAGAAGCTAGCTAAAAGACGGCTAGCTAAACAAGTAGCTAGCTAAAAGACGGCAAGCTAAACAAGAAGCTAGCTAAAAGACGGCTAGCTAAACAAGAAGCTAGCTAAAAGACGGCTAGCTAAACAAGTAGCTAGCTAAAAGACGGCTAGCTAAACAAGTAGCTAGCTAAAAGACGGCTAGCTAAATAAGTAGCTAGCTAAAAGACGGCTAGCTAAACAAGTAGCTAGCTAAAAGACGGCTAGCTAAACGACGGCTAGCTAAACAAGAAGCTAGCTAAAAGACGGCTAGCTAAACAAGTAGCTAGCTAAAAGACGGCTAGCTAAACAAGTAGCTAGCTAAAAGAAGTCTAGCTAAACAAGAAGCTAGCTAAAAGACGGCTAGCTAAACAAGTAGCTAGCTAAAAGACGGCTAGCTAAACAAGTAGCTAGCTAAAAGACGGCTAGCTAAACAAGAAGCTAGCTAAAAGACGGCTAGCTAAACAAGTAGCTAGCTAAAAGACGGCTAGCTAAACAAGTAGCTAGCTAAACGACGGCTAGCTAAACAAGAAGCTAGCTAAAAGACGGCTAGCTAAACAAGTAGCTAGCTAAAAGACGGCTAGCTAAACAAGTAGCTAGCTAAAAGATAATCGGACATTCGGCTGCTGGAAAGCCGAGTTACAACTTTAAAAACGACGCAGAATTTTACTTCTGATGAATTCTGCATTCAGCTTCGCTAATAATAAACGACTCCATCTTAGAAAAGCGCTGTCGGTGTTTATTCTGGTTTTACTCGTTTTTAGGGTTTTTTTTTTTAAGCAGAGCGTGTGAGATTATCCGGCTGCGCTGGGTGCTTGCTGATTTCAGGCGGAGATGGGGGCGGAGTAACGGGGTGTAATACACTTTGTGCCGAGGCCGTAACCAGTATTAGTTTTAATGTTAAATTACGTTAGTAAGAACTATAGTTCTTAACTACAGTGTATCACCTATTGCACCTTTAAACACCAAACGTTTTAGCACAGCGCTAACGCTGAGGTGAAATACAAACCGTGCCGTAGTGTAGGATGTCCTCGGGAAGCGTGTGAACGAAAGCGCTGCTCTTCTGTACCCACAGTGCTGCGTTGACCTGAACAGCAGAGTGCTCCGCCTGCACAGCAACGGCGAGGAACTGCCCTTCCTGAAGACGCCAACCCGTACCCAGTGCCATCACCGTGACAGCAACAAAAACCTGTGACCTTCGACCTCACCTTCGGTCACGCCCCCACCGAATGCCAGAGGGAATTTGGACTGCAGCCGTCGCTCTCCTCTTTCTCTCACGACCTTTTTTTCTTCCTTTTCGTGTCGGTTTGTGTTGTCAAAATCAATGTTTCGGCTCGCCGTGCTCAAGTTGTGGTGCAGTTAACGAGATTTAAGAGTTTACGTCGAGAGATCAACCCGAGGAACGTTAGGTACGGTACGGCTGGTGCGGTAAACGAAAACTAGGCGTATACGTACATGCGTATGCGTGAGTGCAAAAAACTTGCCTTCCCAAAGTGTCACTAAATATGACGCCACAAAACTAAAACTATTAGCTGTGCACCACCTGGTCATGAGCCCAAACTCTATTTTTAAAATAAATAAATAATAATTCATTTCAAATCGTTTTGTAGCACAGCTAAACCGACACATCTTAGCAAGTGAAAGTATCTATAGTATATAGAATATAGTCACATTGATGTAATGTTTCATATTGTAATGTTACGCTAAACCAAATATAAGATTATTAAATCGATTTCTAGACATTTTTTTACTCATTTGAAGGTGAAACAGGGATCTCGTCGGTAAGCCTTTATTTCTAGAAAGAAGCAAAATCATCTGCCAGTAGAATAAGAACACTAAGCACATTAAGCTTGAAATGAGGAATCATGTTTAGAAATAGGATTAATAATCTCATTTGGTTCGTGTAATCGAATTCGAGGCGTTTTCTCACTGAAAAGGTCGTCTCAAGTGTTAACTGATCCTTTGGGATGTCACGGATCTCCACTCGCTCCAGGACAAGACGATGATTGAAACATTCCAGCCTTCTGCCAGATTTTCTAGATATATAATATATATATATATAATAGCAGTTTTTATCTTTCGAAATGGTCTTTATATTAATAGTGTGAGGGGTGCTGTGTTTCTGTCGCTGCTTCTGTGCTTTCTAACAGCTTGTGTTTAACCCATTCGATAGAAACACATATACAGTTGGTCCAAAAAAAAAGGTTCCATTAGGAACCCAAGGCTTTCATTCACAGTGACACTAACCACACCTGTCCTGTCGTAGGCTCAGCTTCCCAGAACTGATCCACCAGGCCTGATACTTTTAGTTCTTTCGCCAAAACTGAAGCACTGTCAAACTGTCCCGCGCTCGCCCTCGATCGCCGTCCTAACGTGAGTCAGTCAGAGGAGAAACGCTCGATCTGAGAACTATTCCGGCCTCCATCACCGTCTTTCCGGTGACCGATCTCAGATCAGAGATTAGTCCTGCTTTGCTTCATGCTGCCTCTCTGTCTGCCCCCCCCTTTTTTTATTTTTAGGGGGTAGTTGGGGAATTCAGATATTTGTATGCTGTAAATGAAGGAAATACAATGTATGAAAGATTATTTTTGGCGGTTTTTTTCTTCTCCTTTTCTCTGTCTAATAAAAATATGTATTCTGCCTTATGAGTTCTATCTTCTACTTCTACACTGCTGAGGCGAAAGATCACGATTCGACCGGTTTAAAAAGGTTACAAGTCATTTTTTAAACCAAACCCCCCAAAAAAAACATCCGATCTCCGAAAACCTGGTCTGATGAGACCAAAGTTGAAGTTTTTTGCCATAATAGCAAAATATATGTTGGTCATGCCAAAAACAACAAAAACCCACATCATGAAAGTAACACCATCCCCACGATGAAGCATGGTGGTGGCAGCGTCAGTTTTCATGGTGGAGGCGGTTTTTCTTCAGCCGGAACTGGGGCTTTAATCAGGGTGGAGGGAATAACGAATAGCTCCAGTCGATTTTGGCGAAAAATCTTTAGGTCTTCTGCCAAAACGCTTCAGACGAAGAGGAATTTCACCTTTCAGCATGACGATGACCCGAAACGAACCTGCAGAACCACAAAGGAACGGCTTCACCGAAACAAGTTCAATTGTATTAATCAAAAAATCTCATCAAAAATCTGTGTGGTGAAATGAAGAGAGCTAAATATTGCCAAGTTAAGACAAACCGATCGACTCTTACCCAAAAAGATTGGATGCTGTGATGAAATCTAAAGGCGCTTCAACTGAGTATTAATTTAGGGGTGTGCACACTTACTTAACCCGGTTATTGTATTACTCTCCAGAGGCTTTTAGAAAATGAAATGGTAGTGCAGCCGGAAAGTATTCACAGCGCTTCACCTTTTCCACATTTTGTGGAACCTGACGGAGCTTGAGAGGTCCTGCAAAGAAGAATGGGAGACACTGTCCAAAAACAGCTGGGCCAAGCTCGTAGCATCATTCTCAAAAAGACTCGAGGCTGTGATTCGTGCCAAAGGTGCTCCAAGGGTGTGAATACTTATGTACATGTGCTGTTTTTTTTGTTGTTTTTTTTTTAGAAATTTGCAAAGATTTCAAACAAACTTCTGTCATGTCGTCATTATGGAGTATTGTTTCTCAGGGCACAAGGTGGGGGGACACTCTGGACGGGGTGCCAACCCACCGCAGGGCACAACTTCACACACACACACACACACACACACACACACACACACACTACAGACAAATTCGACACGCCAATCAGACTGGGGGAGGAAACCACAGAACCTCTAGGAAACTCCTACAACTGGGGGCAGAGGCGGGATTCAAACCCCCAACCCCGGAGGTGCGACGTAAAAGGTACTAATCACTAAGCCACCGTGTTCTCGAATACATCCTGCAAACCCTGAGGACTTCACCTTTGTTCCAGAACATAAATAATCACCCTTCCGCCTCCTCCGAGTCCAAAACCGAGTCCTAAACAATTTACTCTGCTATTCTGAGCCAAGCTTGGCGTCCATGTAGAAGTCTAAATATGCTCTGGATTGGGTACATTATCCCCGTCTCGACTCGTTCACACTCCATCACTTCATCCCTCAGTGACGCATCATAAAGCGTTTTGGGGTTTTGTTTTTTTGTCCTTTTACTGTTTTTACATCTATAGATGCAAACACTTCTAGGAGAATGTTATCCCTCTCTCTCTATTCATTTAGCAGATGATGATTACGGCAGCTTTTCTCTGCCTCATAAGAACGCCAAACATCTTCAGTCGCACCGCTGCTTTTTGTCATCCCATAATGCATCGAGAGGCCTCTGGTTCTTTGTTCTGACTCACTGCGCATGCCACATCCTGTTACAGCCAGAGTCTCTGTTCTCGTTCCAGCGCTGCCACATACAACAATCAATTCCTAGTACTGCCAATGTAGCGTACAGATATGTGGCAGGACTGTCAGGACTTCATATTCTATATATTCTATATATTCTACAGTGTATACCATGAATTTGGTAGTTTATGGTTATTTATCATCCTTCAGGAATAAAATAAACAGGCGTTGTTATGTTCTCTGGAGGTGTTCTGCTATTTGTTGGGGGGTAATGCTGCGCCTCGAGAGGAACAAGACAAGACTAGTGCTGCAATCGACTAAAGGTCGTAACTCGTAATTTCCGACCTCAGAGTCAGGGAGGAAAAAAAAACGCCACTTGAACTCAGAATTCCTACTCAGGAACTCAGGATGGTTTCCTCAAGCCCGAGTTCAACAAGTGACATCAAAGTAACATGGCAGCTAACAGCACGAACGGTAAACCAACAAGGTACTGGTTAATGAGATCTACTGCATATGCAAGCATTCGTTTTAGATCGATCAACATATGTCTTCATATGACCACTTGCCTTGATGTTACCAACCTCACAACCATATCTGGCCTGCGAGTGTGGTCACTGTGTCCGCCATACATCGACCTGACTGTACTGTGCAGACCACCTGATGTTCTTGCCTGGAATGGCAGCTTCTTCCTTTACCTTCACAAACCTGATGACCTTCCTGGCAGAACCTGCTGTGTGCAATCCTTTAACAGATGGCATCAAGTATTGTCTGGAGAACCTAGAGCTTGTACCAGTAGTAATGTCCTTCTACAGCCTTTGGGCAACAGCTGTTTCTGCCATGCTCCAATGGAAGCAGTTGTATGGGCTTTTGGAGAACTGGTTCCATTAGAAATTTAAATTCAACGGGCAGGGTGAATACGTATGCGAGGCGCTGTGCGCACAGCATGCTAAACGACAGTGGAAAATCCCAGCGTGAAAATGGCAGGAGAGAGACAGCAGGTCTTCTTCCTGTCCATAATGAGCTCGGTGATAAACAGTGGGATCTGAGCTTTCAGAGAGAAGCAGCGCTCGAGCCGCCGCTGAGTTTTATTTAACGCTCTAACAAGCGATCCACAAACGCCGGCGTGCATCGGCATATTGGCGTCAAACCTCGCTTCCATATTGATAAATGAAATCATTTATTAAAGCAGCCAAGGGGGCGTGGGAGGGCGGGTGAAGAGCTGATTGAGCAGCGGGGTGTTAGTGACAGAACCAGAGAATAGAAGCAAACTGAAGGGGGGGTGGAAAAGTTGATGAAGGGTGTGTATACACCGATCAGACAAAACATTAAAACCACCGACAGGTGAAGTGAATAAGGTTGATTATCTCGTTACAGCAGCACCTGGCGGGGGGCCGGGGGGGGAGAGAACAGTCAGCTCTCAAAGTTGACGTGTTGGAAGCAGGAAAAATGGGCAAGCGTAAGGATCTGAGAGACTCTGACGAGGGCTAAATTGTGACGTCTACACGACTGGGTCAGAACGTCTCCAAAACGTCGGGTCTTGTTCCCGGTATGCAGAGGTCGATATCTAAAAAAAAAAGAGTTTCTAGGAAGGACAACCGGTGAAATAGGTTGGTGAAACACGACTGGGTCATGGGCACCCAAGGCTCATTGAACGTCGTGGGGAGCGAAGCCTAACCGGTCTGGTTCGAACCCACAGAACAGCTAATGTAGCACAGAATGCTAAGAAATGTATTGCTGGATCTGATAGAACACACAGTGCACGGCTTGTTGCAAACCCCCTAAAACCCTCCGAAACCCCATGAGAACGGTCCAATAATACCATATAAACATGTAGAGAATGGAAAATGCTGGTCCGAGAAGAAAGGGCTCGTCTCAGGGTTGGAGAATGAGCCAGAATAAGTCATGATGTTTGAGGATATCGTGCAGTTGAGTCCCAGCCACACAGTGGACAGGAGGGTTTATCTCATCAGAGCCACGCACATTGGCAATTAAGGATCCTGCTGGACATCACAGGCCGAAGTGCCTTCTCCACTCGAACTAGAATTAGTACCGCATGCAGTATATTCAATAACGGACGCTGAATCAGCCTCAATGTAGGAAATGCCCTCTTAAAGGAATTACACGTGATCTATTGGAAATGGCCAGAGTGTGTTTGAGATATCACACACACACACACACACACACACACACACACACACGCAGTAGCGTAACAGCCTCCGGAAAGCTCAGTTTCATGCTGTCAGTTGCCATAGTTCCCGGTCCTGCTGAAGAGCATGGATTACTCCAGTACTGGCTCACCGAGTGCTGGAGGAGTGTCGAGAGGAGTGTCGAGAGAAGAGACACGGCCTCAGATGCTACACACACTCGATGATCTGAGAAGACACGGGTGCACACTACAGACTTACAAGATAATACAGTGATATACACACACGAGTCATGCAGAAATGAAACCAAAAACCAAAGTGCACGGCCTCTGCATGTTCTCCTCATGCTTCGGGGACTTCCCCCGGGTTCTCCCCCGGGTTCTCCGGTTTCCTCCCCCTCACCCCAGTCCAAAGACACACGTTGTAGTCGGACCATCATTTCCAAATTGTCCGCAGCGTGTGAATGGGTGCGTGTGAGCCTGATTATAGATGGGACAGATGGGAAAATCCATTTAGCTGTAATATGAATTCCACGGATCCGTCAGCGCACGGATTTCGTCCCTGAACGAAGCCCAAGTATCTACAGATCAGGCTCATTATTCGAATGTGCACGGTAACATCTCGGGTGATTAACCCCAAGTCCTAGAGCTTTTCTTTTTATTTATTTATTTTAAATTCCTACAAAACACTTTAGATCAGCGGTGCCAAGCCTACGGTCCACAGAACCTAATAAAAAGTTCTAATCTGGCCCGCCAAATGAATTTCTAAATTAAAACAAAACAAAACAAGGAGCTAGTCTCTTTTATGGAGCAAAACCGAGTGCCATAAACTCATCTACTGACCAAACGATGCTCGTGATCATGACAAGTAGGTCGCCGTTCCCGAACTAAGCTCCTGACGCTCCTTTCGAGAGAGCCGATTTAACGGAGGTGAATACGGACCACAAATTTTAAATGTTTTGATAACGGGATAAAAAATATAAAGATTTTCAATATTAGCGGCTTCAATATTAGTCGTGTGTACATTCCATCTCACACCACTATAAAACAAAAACAAAAAGAGGGGGCGAATACTTATGCACACACTCAGATTTTTGGGTTCTGTTCATGTTTTGATCTCCAGTCATGTATATAAACGCTGATAAAACGTGGAGTTGATGTCTAATCTAGTCACGAGTGCGGCATTCGTCTTTTCATTCGGAAGGCGGACGACCCTGCGAGTACGCGGTCTTTTGCGGGGGTTTTCCGGGCTGTTTTACTTTTGTAGTAATGCTGTGATGTCATATATTAACAGTTAATGGAGTTAATGCGTGTTCTTTTTAGAGACTAACACCAGATACAGTCTATGCCTCATCATTATGCCCATTTCGTTCCTCCGGGGGAAGAAAAACAAACCTCCACAAAGTGAGTGAAACTTCTTTCAGACGTTTCTGGATGGTTATTTCCCAGGGTCAAACGTCGAACTGTTCTATATTAAACACGGACTGGTTTATACCGCCTGATATGGGAGGGGAAAATAAAAATAAAAAACCCCACACACACACACACGGGGCACAAAGTTCAGCAAAGCCATGCACTGAGCCGATCTGATCCGATCTGATCCGGTGGGAACCAAGCAGAAAAATGTCAAAGTTACATTGGCAGTGTGTGAAAATACACTCGCAAAAACATCTACCACGGGGAGAACGGAACGTCATCCAAGACACACAGAGCAGGGCACAAATGACCGAGTAGAAACAAAAAAGAGAAGCGGCGGTGGCACGTGACCCGTCCGAGCGTTCGCGGCCAAACCGGAACGTCGCATTCAACGCACACGCGTATATACGGAGATCAACGCGCTCTCCATCAAACCAACAGCACGAGCCTCGTATCAGAGCGAGCTTCATCCGACCGCTCGAACTCACTCACCGGGTCCGGTACGGCGTCGCGAGACCGATTCGACGGGCCGAGTGTGTGCAGGAGATAAGGAGCAGACATCCTAACGGGTCCGCTCTCTGAGGAGCTCGAGCGTCGGCGTGCGATACGGTTCCCCGGAAGACCACAAAAGAAACGGAAATAAATCATTTGTTGGTTTTGTTTTGTTTTTTTTTGGAAGGGATTCGTCGAAGACGTTTTTATTCGTCGTCGAGTTAAACGTTCACAAAAAAGCCTCGGAGGTCTTTTTCTCTCTCCGGGAGTTGTTCGGAGTCTCTGTACAGGACGTCTCCGATGAGCTTCCGGACGGCTTCTGCGTCGCTCGCGTCTGTTGGATACGGGAACAGAGCAAAACAAAACGCACACGTTACTCGAATCTAAGACGTGCGGCGCGCAGATGTTCATGTTTCCCGTATGTCTTGCGTGTAAACACTTTTTCTTTGGACAATCTCAAGCTGTTAAACATGGCATGACGCTGATCTCTGAAAACATGTCCCTGACCTCCTTATTTAGAACACACACACACACACACACACACACACACTTCGTAAAGCAGCTTGGTTTACAGTTCATCAGGGAGATAATTATTTACCGGGCCATGTGTTTGGGTTTGACCATTTGCACACACACACACACACACACACACACACTTTTCCTCACCCACTCCCAGTTTGCGCAGCAGATCTGTGTATTCTGGCTTCTCCTCCAGAACTTTCCTGAGGCTGGTGGGTTCCATGCACTCCAGCTCGACCCTCCAGTACACGTAGATCTTGTGACTGAAGCTCACGTACACCAGACACGGAGTGTTCCTGCCCTGCTTGCACGCATACAGTCCTGCAACATTATGGAACCACAGCCAGCCGAGAGATACACACACACACACACACACACACACACACAATGTAAACTCTCTGCAAGATCCTCGACTAACAAAGTATTCGGGACGACACAATGCAACGAGGAAAGAGAGGGGTGGCATGAAGATATTGTTAACAACTAGTGGTGACCCGTGTCATGTGACCACAATAACGTCGTGCTATCGTGCTCCGTTACCGACGTACCGGCGCAGAAAGCGTTCACGTTCTCATCAAACTGGAACCGAACGACCGTGCGATTATGGTCGATGATGTACGTCTGGCCGTCCCAGGCACACGCCACCACCTCTTCTCTGCCATCACCCTACACACACACACACACCTGTATATACACCGAACTATCATACGCTTCACAGTAGTTGTTCGTTGTGTATTACTACGTGTTTGGTGATTTTAGCACGTGATTAACACGTGATACCCGGGTATTACTCCGGAGTACTGACCGTGACGTCCAGTTTCTGCAGTGCGAAGAGCTGGTGATCCACCTGCACCGACCACAGGAGCTGCTCAGAGCTGTCCATGAGCTTCAGAGTACCTGCACAAACAACACACGCATTATAGACCTCGGAACACAACACCGAGACGTGTTATTATCTCCGAGAAACATACGCCGTACGTCTGTTCTACTGCGTTTCCAAACATAACTCAGTCATCAACTCAATATAAAGTGTTGCGTACCATCTAAAGTGCAGAGCGCAAATAAGCCTCCTTTAGAGTCGTCCTCCTTCGACCCTACGGGGGAAAGAAAAACAACAACAGGGCACGAGTCACCTCCGAATACCTTGTACACGATCCTGCCTGATTTAATGCACTGTGCTGCTACAACGTGATTGGCTGATTGGATAGGTGTGTACATATGCAGATTATCTTTTGCTTTGTATCAATACACATGTATAAAAACATGTATCAGAGCGAGTCAAAGCGTGTGCGTGTGTGTGTGTGTGTGTGTGTGTGTGTGTGCGTGTGTGTAGGTACATGCAGTACCCCTACTGATGCTGCCTATCAAATGGGTCGACACGTTCTTGTTATGAATGCGGCCGGTGGTCAGACGAAGAACAACGTCTCTGGAGGGCCCTTCTCTGCAGCGGGAGGAACAAACACACACACACACGCACGCACGTACACACCGATCTCTTTTCTTGTTTCATAGGAACATCATGTCATGTACCGACCGGCATAACTGCGACTTTATCGGGTCTCGAAGACATCCGTTCGTACGATGCTTACTTTATTTTTTTTTAAATCGTGGTCTGCGCTCAGTACTGAAAAGGGTAGCATCACTCGATCGGCGTTCAGGCATTTATTCGTTCTGAATCGAGATTCAGGACCGCTCACCCTGCGGAAGCGGCCGTGCGGGTCTCTCCAGGCGCTGCGGCGCCATCTGGTGTCCAGGAACAGAGCAGGATGGCATAACCGCAGCCGGGCTGAGACACCATGAGCTCAGGCCTGCCGTCTGGGGCCGGGCTCACTGAGAGACTGTCCACCTGGAGCGGGGGAAAAGAAAAAAAGGTCAAAAGCAGTCACTTTTATTCTGTAATACATAAATATTATTTTGTTTATTATAAAAGGGAGCGCGTTATAATATTTATAGGTTCTAGTTTTGGTCCAGGACTACGTAGAACACCAAACTTCACATGACGGAAGGAATAAACCAAGCTACGGATAAATATACTGTAGTACACCGTAGAGAGGCGTTTATTAGTACAGCCCTTGTTTTTAGTTGTGCCGGTGTGGATAGATACCCCCCCACCCCCAACGATCCGCGCTCGATTCTGGTGGAAACGCCGTCAGCTGCTTTAACAGCTTTACACCCGGGTCTACTTTAAAGTAAAACACGACTTGGAACGAACACTCGTTGGTGCATTAAGTAGTCGAAACAGAACCGGTGAAGTGTGTGAACGCGTACCTGTCCCTCCAGGAGCCATTTCTTCAACAAAATCAGCTGGCCGTCAGCCAGGTCGGTGGCATCGGGCGGCTCCTCCCACCGGAAAGCTCGCACCACGCGGTCGGTGTAGCCCACGACCAGCTCGCTGCGGCCGTCGCCGTCTAACACACGCACGCACACACACAACTCGGTTACGGACTGACCCGAGAGATTTGGGAACATTTACAGTTGGTGTAAAAGTTTACACACCCCTGTTAAAGCAGTAGGATTTTACGATGTAAATTTTGTTTAAAATAAAACGTTGGATGGATAAAATCATGTCAGATCGTTTCCCGGCTTTAATGCGATCTAGCAACGAACAACGTTCATGTGAAAAACAAATAAATAAGACCAAAACTTAACAATAACCTGGTTGCATAAGTGTACACCCCCCACAAACACTTCATTAAAAGCACCCTTTGCTTGTAATATAGATTTTATTCCACCCTTCCTTTTAAAACGTGCTCCAGATCTATCCCACGGCGAGGCGATCTCCTGTACACGGTCCTCTTTAAAGTCACGCCACAGATTTTTGATAGGATCGGACTGGGCCGGTCCGAACCGTGGGCCGTTCCTTTGTTGACTCGGATTTGTGCTTCGGCTCGTTAACGTGCCGGAAGATGAAATTCTTCAGACGCCTGCAGGTTTTGTGCCTAAACAGATTGGGATTCGGAGATATCCATGATTCGCTTTATCTTGACTGGAGCCCCGGTCTCAGCTGACGAGACGCAGCCCCGTTCAAGCCGATTACTCTTTACAATCGTGGCGAGCAGGACGAGCGGTCTGTAATTCTGTAGGCAGGAGATCGCCTTTTGGGGAACAGGCTTTGAGAGACATGTCTGACCGTGCGTGTGCACGGTGCAGTAGAGCAGAGAGAAGAGATTAGGAAAGGTGCGAGACTGGCCGAGTGTTGCTGCCGTGAGACACACAAGCACACTGTCCTTAAGAAGCTACGGTTTTCTGCTGTGCCGAGGAGGAGGTTGGATGTTCAATCAAAACTGGCATAAAAAAAGGATAAGAAACCTGAAGGAGTCCCACCGAAGGATCCGTTGACGTGGGCGCCGTGGACTTCTTGTTGTGCTTCTGGCATCGTGTGTTAAAACGTGGTTCTGTTCACATATTGTTCATTTTTCTGGGTGCCAATAATTCTGGAACTTGGGTTTAACTGTAACTATGCATGGATAACACAGTATGAGGTGCGAGTGCTGTGGGATACGAGTGTTAACACACACCCTGCCGTGTTTGATTCCTCACACACACGATGGTGCACGTCTTGTGGTTCGGTTCCTGTTCGTTCGGCTGAACGAGAACATCTTTCAACCTGGGAAAAAGGTTCCTGACGTGGCAGTCTGCTGCTGTTCTACTCACCGATGTCGCTGATGAGCATGACTTTAGTGTTGGCAGGGATGTGCTGGGTGAAACACGGCTTCTGGTCATCCCCGAACAGCCACTCGGGCTGGCTGGAGGATTCGGCTTTGGCTGCAGCCGAGGCGATGTCAAACAGGTGGAACCAGCCTTCTGCACCTACAGCCACCACGAGGTTCTACCACAGAAGACACGGCAGATCGAACCCAGGACGGTGTAACGTCAAGACGACCACAATATGTCAAAAGGAAAGAGCGATTCGTACACACTACCTTACCCTGCCTTTATTACAGAGGTCTCCGACTCCCACACAGGTTAGCTAGCAACAGAACACAGTTGGCACCAATAATTGGCTTGTGCTGGGCTTGAAAAGTGTTCAGACTAAAATGTATACAGAATAATAACAATAATAATAATAATAATAATGATGAGAGTGAATGGACTAATAATTGGACTCACCATTCCTGCGCACGTTCTCGTGAGCCAGGGCTTGGAGTCGTCATTCTTATAGATGTATAACTTCCCGCTCGTGTCACCGACCACAAGTTCATTCAACTAAAGAGGAAAATGTAAGGGATTTTATTTACACACACACATCTCCAAATACACAACGTTTATTGACCTTGATGAAAGAAATCAGCCTGGTCAGGGTGATCGAAGATATGGATGGAGCTCCCGGTCCAGCACATGTGCAGAACCGCTGTTCTGCTTGTGACCAATCACCGATCACCACTCTTCCCAACGACCAATCACCATCCAGTGCGTTTACATGGACAACAATAATCCACTCTTAATCTAATTAAGACCATACTTTGATTAAGAAACTACCATGTAAACACCAACCATCATCTAATTAAGGTCATAATCTCAGTAATCTCTAATGGAATGAAGACCGGTGGAGTACTCCCGTTTTCATCGTATTATGGACGTGTATTACGTGTATTACAACAACCAATCACCACTGTTCCCAACGACCAATCACCACTGTTCCCAACAACCAATCACCACTGTTCCCAACAACCAATCACCACTGTTCCCAACAACCAATCACCACTGTTCCCAACGACCAATCGCTGATCACCACTGTTCCCAATGACCAATCACCATTGTTCTCAACGACCAATCGCTGATCGCCACTGTTCCCAACAACCAATCACCATTGTTCTCGACCAATCACCACTGTCCCCACCGACCAACCACCACTGTTCCCAACAACCAATCGCTGATCGCCACTGTTCCCACCGACCAATCACCATTGTTTATCTCACTCTGGCACTTCATTCTTTGCTTTAAACTTATTTCTTCTATATTAATAAGAATTAAAGTCATAATATTTGTTGTTTTTGATAGAAAGTATAGGATATTGTATAAAGGGTTAGTTTGTGGTGCCATGACCAAAACATGACTTTAAAATGAAATGAAAGAAATCCTAATTTACTTCTTCCTGTTCAGATAAAGGACTCTATTCTACGTGTCCTCAGAAATCCCTCGCTCGAGCTTATCATCGGGGTTAATGCCGATCAGCAGGACCCATCCATGAGGACGCCAGTGCGTCCGTGACGTCATCGGGCGACTTTCTGGGCGCCCTATAGCCGCTTGTTTTGTTTTGTTTTCGCTGGACGGTGAACTTACAGAGTCGTTATCGGCGTCTCCGAGGCAGATCGCGTGAGGAAACAGCGAACCCGTGAAGTCTAAACACACACGCTGGACAAAACTCAGGGACCGCATGTCTTCTCGGTGCACCGGCTACCGGGTGTGTGTGTGTGTGTGTGTGTACGCGCGCGCTCGGGGAACGCTAAACCATGACTAACACACAGCTTCTCCACTGAAGAAAAAGAACACGTGACATATCTTAAACCGTGTTACACGCCATACCGCCCCCTAACACAGAAGAGGAGTCTGCACTGCATTAACACTAAAGCAGCTGGCGTTCAAGAGAAAAACACCCCGGTTACAGCTCCGCCCCAACGTAAATACATCACGTGACCGTGCACGCAGACGTACGCGGAAGTACTCTAAACCGACTGCTACTTTTCAAAATAAAAGCGTGGATAAGAGAGATAGTAAAAGAAAAAAAAAGGGAGATAGTAAAAGAATATATAATCTAGAAATCACGTGACATTGAGTACATCCTTAACTGAAACGTATTTTTAATAATAATAATAATAAACATTAAAACCTGAAAACACTTCAGGTTGAAGAAGGTGAGTGTGTGTGTGTATATATATATATATATATATATATATATATATATATATATATATATATATATATATATATATATATATATATATATATATATATATATATATATATACACACATACACACACACACACACACACACACACACACTTTACTATATATCTATTTTGTGTAAGTGTACACACCCATGTTAAACTGCAGGGTTTTTTTTTTGTGGTGTAAAAAAAAATTAAATATATTTTCCCACCTATTAACAATGACATAGCAAAAATAAATATATAAAAGAATTCAAGTGAAAAACAAATGGAAAAAAAGTCTTGGGGGATAGAAAATGAAATAATCTGGCTGTGCTCACCCTTATGTAACGGGGCGTGTGACTGTGCTCAGAATGAACCAATCACATGTCTGGGCTATGAGGTAGGGTGGCTAGATGGAAGCCCCTTTTTTCACGAGAACATTCCAAGGCCATTTAAATCACCTCAAACTGTGTGGGATAATTCTAAAAGATATGTTTGGTATAAAAAACAACAACAACAACAATACAGCTTATCACCCGAAGAACCCCATACCTGTGGTGAAGCATGGTGGTGGTAGCATCACGCCTGTTATCTATTTTGGAGCAAAACCTGCAGGCCTCTGTTACACAGCACGAAGCACAAATCCGAGTCAATAAAGGAACAGCTTCAGAAGAAGAAGATCGGTGATTTGGAGCGGCCCAGTCAGAGGATACATCTGCATCCTGGCAAAAACCCTTGGAAGATCGCCTCGCAGTTGAACAGCTCCCGAACATTTTGAACAGGAGGAATGGAATAAAAATTTCCAGACGATTACACGCTCAGTTGGTAGACTCTTATTCAGAAACACCAGGTGCTGTATTTCAAGCCAAATGAACGAGTAAAGTATCCTATTCACAGCTGAGCTCCAGGTGGCAGTACGTGCGCGTGCAGACGTCCTTTCAGTCCCAAAGATCTGCGGAAACTCATCTGTATTACGGAACTGTGTCAAAGTCCAGCCTCTAACCCCTCGACCACAGCGAGGCCAAAAGTGCATTCCTTGTTGAGGCTGTTTGTTCGACCCGCCTCTGTATAGAGTAACCTATTCTGCTGTTCATAAGGAAAATAAGAAGAGTTATTGTCGAATTAATGATTGATTACTG
>CM022764.1:908547-918547 GCA_012411365.1 Ameiurus melas
TGGGGTGTGCACGTGATGCGATGATGTGAAGTACACACACTTCTATCCGAAGTGACTCACTGAGCTAGAAGCCAGGCCAGGCATGGAGCTGAGAGCTGAGAGCTGAGGGATAAAGGTCTTGCTCAAGGCTAGAACAGTTGCACTCTTCTGGGACTGGAGCAAAGAACCATAACTGCAAACTTACCCTTCTACATACAGAACAATAACAATTTGAACATTTTTTTTTTTTTTTGCCAAACCGCAACGACTCGTCACAGGAACCAGTCAAAACAGGGCTTGTTCTGAGAGTCGTCCTTGGAAATGTCTTCTTTTTTTTATTTCTAATGTGTTTTCAGTGCTGTCGTTATATTTAAAAACCTCAAATTCACTGAATCCCTTGAACACTCCAGAGCCGTGTGATGATTTGGTCGGTCGTCGAATGCTGTATTCACTAAGAAAAGAATTTCAGGAATCTACCTCCACAGATGGGAAAGCACACAGACACACAGACGATCCCTGTTCCTCACAGCTCACCTAAACTCACATGGTTGTTGTGGAATAAGAAGAGGAAGAGGGGAGGAAATCTTTAGTAATCCCTAATACACAATGCTGAGGAAAAGGACACAGAGAGAGAGAGAGAGAGAGAGAGAGAGAGAGAGAGAGAGAGAGAGAGAGAGAGAGAGAGAGAGAGAGAGAGAGAGAGAGAGAAGAGAGAGAGGAGGGAGAGAGTGAACGAGAGACAGAGGAAAGAGATGAGAGAGAGAGAAAGAGAGAGAGAGAAAGAGAGAGAGAGAGAGAGTGAATGAGAGAGAGAGACAGAGAGAGAGAGAGAGTGAATGAGAGAGAGAGAGAGAGGGAGAGAGAGAGAGAAAGAAGAGAGAGTGAACGAGAGACAGAGGAAAGAGAGGAGAGAGAGAATGAGAGAGAGAGAGAACGAGAGAGAAAGAGAGAGAGAGGAATCACAGTCTAAATATGCAAATGCTCCTTCAGCGCCCATCATCTGCCTTTGATGAATGATGAATGACTTTTTTATGAAGCTGAACCCATGCTGCTAATGAGAAGCGTCCTTCATTGTTTTGCACTTGCTCCCTCTCTCACCACACACACACACACACACACACACACACACACGAACACTTGTAGATTTTCTATTCTTCAATGTCAGCGTCCATTCAGTTCTTATATCTCTACCTGCTGCCTGTCTGTGTTAAACCCGAAACGCTTGGACCGTGAGACAATTTCTCAAGCCGGTGTCTTCCTCTGCAAAGACACACTCGCGTGTCACGTGTCGGTCCACGCAACCCGCTTACGGGTCGAGCTTTTCAGGCCTACAGTATTGTTCCTCTTGTAAGGTGGAGCTCTGACAGAAAAACATGTGCCGCACCTTGTTAAGCATATGTCACGTGTGCACACGCACACACACACACACACACACACACACACACACACACACCCTGTGAGGTGTAGGACAGCCTAGATCCCTGTAGATAAGAGAACAGGTGTGACTACATTATCGTTCACTTAATCCACAAACAACACACACACACACACACACACACACACACACACACACACACAGAGTACTGCTTTCTCAGCCCTGTTATCTAATGCATTTGGCTTCAAGTAAAGCAGTAAACAATATAAAAGTTCTTTGTTCACGTCGGTAAATGAAACTGTAATAAAACTCTGTACATTTAATATTTTTCAATGACCAACGATCCGGTCATTTCCTTCACGCTCATACTGCTACACAAACACTGCTGATGGCTTCAGGAACAAGAAGCTGTTTAAAGGGGTGCGTGAGAGTTGTTTACACTAGTGCGTTTTCGTCTGAAAAAGAAGACGATCTACGTCCACACTGCATGACCGAATACGCGCGTCACGTGACCATCCATGCACACTGGGTGTGCGCGTACAAGTCTTAACAGGAAGTCGGTCGCTAGTCCAAACACGGCATCCTGTGTACGAGATCTGCTGCCGATCATTCTCACCGCTTGCAGTTTTATACAACACAGAATCGAACCTCCCGACGGCTGCGAAGAATCACAACAAAGCCAGCAAAGCTTGCGGTTCAGCCTCCGTGTTGTTGTTGTTTATACGATCGAGGTAGCGTAACGGTCATATGGTAGTTGCTTGGGGAGTCAGAGAAGGACACATCCAGAAGACCCGAGCGAATGTGGACGAAGCCACGCCTTCGTTTCTAAACGTCTCTGTTTTCGAGGGTCGAAAGCTACCGGAGTAGCGTAGACGACTGGCGTAACCGTAGCAACAGTTCTAAAAACGCACTAGTGTAAACAGGGCCTTAAACGGGTTCGAGGCTGTAAACCGGTTTGAGAAGCTCAAATATAAGCTGCCAGCCTGCTCCTGTCACGATGCTTGCATCAGTTTTGCTGTTGCTGATGCTCCTGGTGCTTTTTCACGTCGGCGTTCCCTACAGCTCCGTGTTTTCAACTCGATCCAACGACAATCAACGTATAAATCTCAAAATCCTTTCCTATAAATGCCCGATCTCTTGGATTGAGAAAGTACGCCTCAAAGAAAAAAAAAATACAAACAGGACTACTAATAATTCCGAATTCTCAGAACCTGGAGGTCTCTCGAAAGTCCCGTTCAATCCAACATGCTGGAAAAGCTGCAGAGTGTTGGACTCTGGCTCGGTCTCCTTGTGTAAACAAATGAGCAAATTTGCATACTAGCATGACCCTGATGAGTACAGAGAGGATAGTGAAGTGCTTGCTGACCTGAATATGCGGTATCGTATAAGGCATGGAGCCGGATGTCAGCGCAGGGTGTTTATTAAAAACAAGAGGCGGTTAAGGGCAAATCCAGGAGTGTGATCGAAAGACAGGTAAACGGCTCCGGCCATCTCCAGACACACTAGACTAAACAAAGTGAACAGGCTTTGGGTCGAAGAATGTGAGCGACAGGAACATAGATGAAAAGCTTTCAAGGTTTTTTGAAACAGCCTGGACGTTATATTGCTTTCCCAACAGGAGACCACGCCATTCGCGCCTCCCAAATGTGCCTTGCCACAGCGGGGGATAAAAGCAGACTGCGTCTGTCGCAGTTTGCATTTTCCATTTGCTGTTTATGACCTTGGGGCAGGTGTTGGACCTTATCAGCATCTGTGGCACTCCCAGCCTCCTCAGAGCTTGCACAAGGCAGTCTGGAATGGGGAAAATAGATACAGTTCAGGCCACGCGTTTACATACGGCTTGCGGAATCTGCAAAATGTTAATACTAGGGTTTTTTTTTTATATATAATAAGAGGGATGATACTAATACTAACTGAATTTACACAAAATAATCCAGCTCAAAAGTTTACATACGCTTGATTATTAATAATTAATAGGTTTTCATTCCAACCAAACAGAAACCACACCTGAGTCTATTGAAAGCCAAGATCAACTGATTAATCAGGTGGAATCAGGTGTGGCCCCTGCTTGGTTGCAATGAAAACCTATAGAGTTGGTCCTAGAGAGACCATAATTGGTACAGATAATCTTCATGGTCATATCTATGAGGGGGCCAAATTGAACCATTTTCCTACTTACGGTTCATAGGGCTGTGATAGACTACCTTTGGAGAAGAAGTAGAAGAAGAAGAAGAAAATGCCATATGGCAACAATAACATTTTTGTCATTTACTCATATATAAGTGACAAAATGACCAAAAAAACCAACGTTAAGTTATCTCAGCGAGTGTTTCCATTTTCCCCGTTAAGTTGTTTTGCCTAAACATCGAAAGATTCAGCAGATTTTGAGAGCACTTTGAAGAACTACCCCATGACATGTGATTTGCAGAAAAGGAAGTGCTCCTGGTCATGTGACATGACTTTTGTTTTTGTAATGTCAAAGTTAAAGCCCCCTTTTCCCAGTTACAGAGAAGAATAATAGGTTTGTATTATTGCCTAGCAAAAAATTGGAGATAAATGAATTGTTGCCATACGGCGCCACCATGCAGTCACGGGTTAATCTGTGTTTGGGCCAGCAGGACTGTCTGCAGGCACTTGTTGATGAAGGTCTGATGAAGGTCCGATCCTTCCCTGGATGTCTTCGTTTGTCCCTCCATTCTTCCCGGCGAGACTGCCAAGGTATTTGAAGTTTTCCACTTCCACCATTAGACCTGACGCAATCATCACGGCTGTTGTTTATGAAAACACGGTTTCACCGATCTATTCAAGGACAAATATGCGCTCGAGTCATCCACCCGCCCACGCGAAGGTATGCACGCGGTCAAAGCTGTCCCATTTTCCTATCATTACCCGTAAAACGCTAAAAACCTGTTTCACAAACACAAACACACATCTGTTCAATATACGAATTCAGTTCAGTGAGTCAGTTCACACAGATTTCACGCCAGGCTTTGTGTACTAGAGGGAAAAAAAAAAACCAAGCAGGGTTTGTTTTTTTTTGTTTCTTTAGCTTTATTCGATTCGTTCTGTTCGCTGGATGTTGTGGAGCTCTCGTTCATAATTACTCACTCTTTCTATCCACCTCTTCATCACTACGTGAAAGATGCCCACGTTTCAGGCCCAGCTGCAACCTTCTCGTGTCCTCCTCTGTATCCAGTGCATGCTGTGTGCATTAGCATGGTGTAAAGCGATCACCGCTCAGAGCCCATCGATTTTGTGTAGAGCCTGTATTCAAGGCCCGTACTAAGGCTTAACCTCCTGTCCTTCTCTCGTTCTCTCTAAAGCGCCTTTTGAAGAAGGGATGAATTCGAGAGAATGTGGAGATGAAATGATTCACACCAGCAGACGGTGGTGAAGAGCCTGGAGCTCATTTAAGGCCCTGCAATAAATCTCAACCGATCGAGTATCTGATGACGAATGTACGTGAATCATGGAAAGACACACTTTCTTCAACACATACACGCACAGCAGTGTCTCAGACGCACACGGGCACTTCTTCAGGTCAGTGAGTTGGATGTGTGCAGTGTGGAAACAGAAACTTCACCCACACACACTCTTTTTATCCATCTCCTTTTTTTTTTCTGAGGCTGTGTTTTGGGTGTCTCTGTCTCTGTCCGGCCTTTTGACTGTGCTTGTCCACATTCCAGTGTGTAGTCCAGACAGAGAACAGACGTGCTGCCAGGCAGAGCGCCCGTCTTCTCGTCTCAAAGGCAGAACAATGCGTAAGAGAATAGAAGAGAAAAGACTGGGTGACATCAGTGTTCTCATGATGACGTCTGATGTGTGTGTGTGTGTGTGTGTGTGGAGAGAGAGAGAGAGAGTGAGAGGGTACGAGAGAGAGAGAGAGGGTGTGTGAGAGAGAGAGAGAGAGATTTTTGAGTTTTCTTTCTCCCCAGGTTTATTCTGGTGAAGAGAGTGTGTGAGAGAGTGAGAGAGTTAACGGTAGGACTTCTGGTAGCGAGCGCGAGCTCCCGGACCTCCGAACTCCTCGGACTCGCAGCAGCGTGGATCAGCGACCTGCAGAGTTCTGCCGTACTGGATCAGGATGTCCTTGATCTCCTTCTTAGACGCCTCGCACAGGTCCACGCGATCCGTCAGTCCATCTCCAAAGCCCTGGTCGCGTACTACCAGAAGTAGAAAGACCGGGTGCGAGAGAGAACATAGATTATCAGGTATGCTCTTGTAAAGGAAGTACATTGTGCACACGAGTGCAACCCGGGACTCCAGCGACACTAGCTATGACCGGATAACTAAAACGGAGAGCCCGAAGATAACACAGGCGTGAGCGGCCCATTAATCTTCGGTCAGTAAACCTGAGTGAAAACGCACGCGACGAAACGTCTTGGTTTATCAAAAATCTCGACACTCATGAACCCTCCAGATCGTGGCGTTTACCCAAGAGAAACGCTATTAACAAAAGGCTTGACTACACAAATGTATTTTCAGCCTGGACGTAAAGATTGAGACTGTGTCTGAGTCCATCGAGAGGTGTACCGCTTCAGGAGATCTGCACTGCAGCTACCGGGTGCCACTCTGTACCCTCTACAGTTACGTTTACAGGTGAGTTCCAGGAGCCGATGTGATGGTATTGCAAATTCAACGCCACCGTTACGTCACGGGATGTTTGCTTTAAAAACACCGCCTGTGCCAGTTCTCCGCTGTTCACAGAACCACAGTGAGTAGTAACTAGAGAATGGCGCGATCCTCCTCCAACAAACCGAGACTAACTCAAGTGCATTCGTTAACATACCGACATTCAGCCGTTTACAGGAACCATAAACTTGTTTGTATCTAACGTTAATTACGTATAAGCAGTCGAGCTCCTGATTTAATGAGGCCCTCCGCACAAATCTAAGCAAACGCTGGTCTGGAGAAATCCCACCCGCTGCGTTGAAAAGTTTCTACAAACAATTTGATTTGTCGATGTTGATAAATGAGGGACCTGTACCCTAACCACTCGGTTCAATAAACACACACACACACACACACACACACACACACACTGTTGATTAGTCCCAGATGTCAGTGTTATGATGGCTTTTAATTAGGACCATTGCTTTAATTGCCGTCTGTTGGGAACACACTCCCAGAAAGAGGACATGGGAAGGAGTGGGAATATAAAAAAAAAAAAAAGGAGCAAGGCTACCATTCATTAAGAGCGACCACAGAAGTATTGTAAAGGGGAAATCTACTCTATAAACAAACACGAGCACTATATATTCAACGACGATTTAAAAATAAATAAATAACAAGCGAAAAAACCTCCTTCCAGCTGTGGAACGTTTAGAAGCTTTTTGCAGCACATGTGGGCCAGAATACTATTTTATAGATTGTGGGTTTAATTTTGAAATGATTAATGAGCGAACAGTGAAGCTTTTAATGGGTTTCAGTCACTCAGGCTACTACTGATACTACTACTAATACTACTACTAATACTAATACTACTACTAATACTAATACTAATACTAATACTACTAATACTACTACTAATACTAATACTACTACTAATACTACTACTACTGCTACTACGACTACTACTACAACAAGGTTCAGGAGAAACCAGTAGGATAATTCTACTAAAAAACCTCCTATGGTGGCATTATAAGGAAATCTACCATACGACTACAACTATGACTATGACTACTACTACTACGACGATGACGACGACTACTACTACGACTACTACTACTACTACAACTACGACGAGACGACTACAAGCACAAACTAATATTACAAAAACCCTATGGTGGTATAAATCTACCATCGACTACATGACTATGACTACTACTACTCGACGATGACGCGACTACTACTACGACGACGACTACTACTACGACTACGACTACGACGATGACGACGACGACTACTACTACGACTACTACTACGACTACTACTACGACTACGACTACGACGACTACGACTACTACTACAACGACTACGACGACTACTACTACTACTACAAGCAGTTCCAGGAGAAACCAGTAGGATAATTCTACTAAAAAAACCCTCCTATGGTGGCATTATAAGGAAATCTACCATTTTAAATGACAGTTAGTCTGTAATCTTGTGATGTGGCCATTGAACACGGGGGTAAGTCGATGGAACCGGAGCAAAAGCAGCATTCCAAAATAAATAAATAATCATTCTTAGCTGGTGCTCCGTGTTAGTTAGCGCTAGTTAAATATTGTACGCGAGTCCTGTTCCTGACTTTCTTTAAGCAGTTCAACAGTGAAGGAAAACGGTAGACGTTAAGACGAATGATTTCTTAACGCTTTTGTAGGGTGCTTGGACATGATGGTGACGCCACTGCGTAGGTCAACTAAAGGTCGTTACTGGTCATTTCCGACATCCGGCTAGAAAACAAACAAACAAACAAACAATAACAACAACAACAACAAGGGGGGGGGGGGACAAGAAAATGCACCCTATAACAGCGGACTAGCTTGTTGCTAACTACATGTTTCTATGGGGTTTGGTTGGTTTTTCCCCACTTGTTGCTCGAATCGACATCATTCCAAGTTTCGACAGCTTCCGAGGTAAGTGTGTGTGAGGTATGGTATTCTTGTGTGTGTGTGTGTGTGTGTGTGTGTGTGTGTGTGTCCCCTCTCCCCTGCTGTTGTCCTTGCCCACCTGAATGAGGTGTGACTGGGCAGGAAATCACCTCATTGTCCCTCTGCTGGAGCTTCACAGGCTGCTTCCACCTCATCCTGGGCCTTGGCCTTCACACACACACACACACACACACACACACACACACACACACACACACAGACACAGGTGAGAACACTAGTCCTACAAGCACAGACGGATTTAACGACAAAGCCCAGGGCTCAGACTCGGACAAACAGCCCCTAAAAACACGTCCTGTACATGTTTTAATGCTAAAACTGTGTAAGTAACCAGAAGTAGACCAACACTGCAGAGGCTGTGAAATAATCACACACACACACACACACACACACACACACACACACACACCCCCATCATGTCACAAAGCCAAAGCCGTATTATTTGGACGGTAGCCATATCAGATAGACAGAGTAGGTGTGTACGCCTGTGTGTAATCTTTTATTGAAATTCTACACAGGGTTCTGTGCTTAGAGCTAATGTGGGTTCTCTCTAAATAGCTCTAATGATTCATGGAAAACTTTATGAGACTCCAGTAAGACGTATTCATTTCTCTACACTCAGATACACGCAGCCTGTTGCGGAAGCTTTCACTACTAGGATCCGTGTCGGAAACTGTAATTCTGCCTGAACGGTACACTGATTCCAGAGCGAGGAAGGAGGAAGGAGGAAGGTGGGGGGAATAAAGCGTCCGCTTCAATGTAAGTAAACAAAACAGAATTTCAGCAGAAAACAATTGCGATGAGGAAGTAGAACGTGTGAAAACCAGATCCTGATTTCAGCTCGCAGCGACGCTGTTTCATCAGATGTGACACGCTGGCGTGAGGAATGTAGGGGAGTTTCCTCAAGTGCCAATCAGAACTCACTAAAGTGCAAAATTCCCCCGAGTTCCCAAACACAGGGCAGAATCGATGTCTTTCTGCTCTCAGAAAATCCCCACCAATACACACACACACACACACACACACACACACACACACCATGCCATAATGAGCCGTTGTGATCAGCTGCTTCGCTCCGAATAAGTCTGTATGTTGATGGATCTAAAGCGAACACTCGTGTATGTACAGAATAAATCATTTAACGGTAAGAAGTGCTGCTGTGCTTGTCGTCCGATCTCCGAGCGGAGTTCATGTTGATGGAGAGTTCAGAGGGCGTTTTCTCGGGTTTTGTCCCAGACTGGGACCCTGGTGTTCTCCCACACGACTTCACACTTCCCCCAAAGTCCCAGGCCTGTCCGGCTAGTTGGCCCGTGCGTCCCGCTCGGCGTTAACATCTGTGTTTCGCTCATCCGGCTATTTTCATCCGTCTCGACGGACCCCTTGCGATCGAATTTCATCGGTACGAAGGTTTCCGGATCCGAACCGCACCCGCAAATCCACGGCGTCCCCTAAAGGAAAGGAAAAAAAAACTCGCGGATTTCAAACCCGCTCGGATAAGACGTCCAAACGACGACGAAGCCAAAGAGTTGTAACGATAAGTAACCTCTCTTGATTGATGAAGTATTAAAATAAGTTTAAACAAACAAACAACACGCCGGCGCCGTGGACGAATCTGGACGAAGAGACAACGCGGCCACGTGCGTCCCGGATCACCTCGCCACGTGACGCAGCTGTAATTAGCGCTGTTCGCTGGCGATCCGATCAACCGAGGCAGATGTTAAAGCCATGTGAGCGTAGGTCTGTGTCCTTGCAACCGCAAAAAGAGGCTGTTTGAATAGGAATCACAGGCAAACCATATAAGGTCAAAGAGGCTGATACTGACTGAGGGACTGGTCAGAGGGATTCTATTTCTGGGACTGAGATAGTAATGACCACAGATGTTCTCAAGGTGAGAGAGAGAGAGAGAGAGAGAGAGAGAGACTCTTCTCTAAATATCACTGGCAGTGTCACTATCTGCTATTTGATCAGGTAGCCTAGTTGCAAGGCCATTGCGTAAGACGCACACGCATACATAAAGCAAACACATTCGAGCACACAC